>PVJC01006715.1:42039-54146 GCA_004026665.1 Murina feae | reverse complement strand
CTGAATTTTACAAAACATTCAAAGAACTAACACTTATTGTTCTTAAACTATTTCAAAAAAAATTCAAGAGGAGAAAAGACTCCCAAGCTCATTTAATGAGGCCAGAATTATCTAATTCCAAAAACTGAAAAAGACACTCCAATAAAGAAAATTATAAACCAATAAATGCAAAAATCCTCAACAAAATATTGGCAAACAGATCCTGCAATACATGAAAAAGATCATATACCATGATCAAGTGGGATTTATTTCAGGGATGCAAAGTTGGTACAATATCTGCAAATCAATAAATGTGATACATCACAAACAAAATGAAGGATAAAAACCACAGGATCATATCAATAGATGCAGAAGAAGCATTTGATAAAATTCAGAAGCATTATGATAAAAACTCTCAGCAAAATGGGAACATACCTCAACGTAATAAAGGCCATATATGTCAAACCCACAGCCAACATTATATTCAATGGGCAAAAACTAAAAGGATTTCCCTTAAGATAAGGAACAAAACAGGGATGTCCACTTTCACCACTTGCATTCGACATAGCACTGGAAGACCTAGTCACAGCAATCAGACAAGAAGGAATAAAAAGTATCCAAACTGGAAAGGAACAAGCAAAGCTGTATTGATTTGCAGATGACATGATACTGTATATTGATAAAGATTCCACCAAAAATCTACTGGAACTGATAGATGAATTCAGTAATGTAGCAGTATGTATATATATTCAGAAATCAGTTGCATTTTTTATACACCAATAATAAACTATCAGAAAGGGAATCTAAGAAGACAATCCCATTTACAATTGCATATAAAAATTATGAATAAATTTAACCAAGCATGCTAAAGACCCATACTTATAAAATTATAAGACACTGAGGAAGGAAAGTGGAGATGCTACAAGTGGAAGAATATATTATGCGCATGGATAGGAAGAATTAACATTACAATGTCTATACTACTCAAAGAAATCTATAGATTAAATGCAATTCCTATTCAAATACCAATGGCATATTTCACAAATCTAAAACAAACACTCTAAAAATTTATATGGAATCCCAAAACTCTGAAGAGTCTCAGCAATCCTGAAAAAGAAGAACAAAGTTGGAGGGATCACAATACCAGATATGAAGGTATACTACAAAACTACTGTAGTCAAAACAGCCTGGTACTGGCACAAGAACAGACATACAGATCACTGGAACAGAACAGAAACCCCAGAAATCAACCCTAGCCATTATACTCAATTAGTATTTGACAAAGGAGGCAAGAACACACAACGGGTAAAGATAGTCTACTTAATAAGTGGTGTTGGAAAAAGTGGACAAATACCTGCAAAACAATGAAACTAGACCATCTCTTAAACCATACAAAAGAATAAACTCAACATGAATTAAAGACTTAAATGTCAGACTTGAAGGCAGAAAAACCCTAGAAGAAAACATAGGCAGTAAATCTCAGACATTTCTCATGGCAATATTTTTTTCTGGTATTGCCTCAGGCAAGAGGGGGAAAAAAGAAAAATAAATAAATGGGACTACATCAAAAAAGTTTTTACACAGTAAAGGAACCATCAACCAAATGAAAAGACAACCCACTAAATGGGAGAACATACTAGCCAATGATACATCTGATAGGGGATAAATTACAAAAATTTATAAAAACTTATAAAACTCAACACCAAAAAAACAAACAATCCAATTAAAAAATGGGAAAGGACCTGAATAGATACTCCTCCAAAGAGGACATACAGACATCTAATAGACATGAAAAAATGCTCAACATCAATAATCATCAGAGAGTTGCAAATTAAAACCACAATGAGATATCACCTCACACCTGTCAGATTGCCTATCATCATCAAATCAACAAACAAGTATTGGCAAGGATATGAAGACAAGGGAATCCTTGTGCACTGTTGATAGGAATACAGATTGGTGTAGCCACTGTGGAAAGCAGTATGATCTTACCTCAAACATAAAAATAAAAAAATGGAACTGCCTTATCACCTAGCAATTCCACTTCTGGGAATATATCCCAAGAAATCTAAAACACTAATTCAAAAGAATATATGCATCCCTTTGTTCATTGCAACATTATTCACAATAGTCAAGATTTAGAAGCAGCCCTAGTGCCCATCAGTTGATGAATGGATAAAAAAGCAGTGGTAGTACATTTACACAACAGAATACTACTTGGCCATAAAAAGAAGGAAATCTTACCTTTGTGACAGCTTGGATGGACCTGGCAAGTATATTGCTAAGTGAAATAAGCCAGTCAGAGAAAGAGAAGTACCATATGACTTCACCGATATGTTGACTCTAATGAATAAAATAAACTAACAAACCAAATAGAAATAGTTGATAGATACAGAGAACAGACTGACAGCCGCCAGAGGAGAGGGGAATTGGTGGGCCAGGTGAAAAAGGTGACGGAATTAAGCGAAGAAAATAGAACACTCATAGACACAAACAATAGTATGGTGATTATGAGGGAAAGAGAGGTGAGGGGAGGTAGCAGAGGGTAAACGGGAGTGAATGGTGATGGAGATGATGTATTATAGAATTGTACACTGGAAACCTATATAATTTATTAACCAATGTCAGTCCAATAAATCCAATTAAAAAAAATCTGGTTCCAGGTAAAACAGAAATGAGACTGGGAGAAGCAGAGGAGCTGCCTTTGCCTCAGGTGCTGTGTAATCTGGACAGCTGATCTCATTTATCACCCCACCTGGACTGTGCCCGGGCAGCTGTGCAGAAAGGCTTTTCCCAGCAGCACCCCAAGACATACTTCTTCCTCCCACTGGAAAACAGTCCTAACTTCAAGTATCAATTTTCACCTTAAGTCATTGAAAAATATCCCAGGTGTGCAAATTTGGGAAGGTTTACCCTAGCCAAAGTTGTCATTTATTTCCAAGTATAATTCTAGGTTTGGAGAAAACAACACAATCCATAGCATTTGAAAAAATTGTACTGAATATAAATGTGTCAAAATTCTTAAATCTGTAGAAGAATGCTCTCCTGAATTTTTCAAATAAGAACATCTGGGTTAATTTTTAGTGCTCCAGTAAGTGGCGAGAGTTCTAGTTAGCTTCCAGTTACTGCTATAATCTTGTGTTAGTCACCTAACCTGTTTGGGCCTCTCAATTCTTCATTTGCAGAATTTCTAGACAGCGTTTAATGAGTCTTCCAGCTCTAAAATTCTACGACTCCTAGTCATCAGTATAGGACATATAGGACAACACCCAAAGATCACACTTTAAAACTGAAAACAAACAAACAAAAGTATAAAAATCATAGAATTTCTGAGTTGGAAGAAACCTAATAGGTAATCTTAATTTTTAAATTGTAAACATTTTACATTTCACCACAATTACATACTGAGAAAACATACAATAAACACTCAAATTACCTGTTGTAATGGGGCCTCTGATAGCATGGAAAATCAAAATTTAGAGACAAAGAAAAACCTTTATGTTAGGCAAAGATTTAAACTTTTATCATTAAAACTAATATTAAGTACCCAAAATGTTTATTTTCAGAAAATCCAAGGAGGGGGCTTCCCTGGGCTGTTAAAGCACCAATAATAAAGAATTGTCTTTTCTGGGGATATATAAGAAATGCTTCCATTACACAAGTGTGTCTGTGTCTGTGTCTGGGGGGGTGGGGGGGGGGTAGAGGAGACAGCCAAAACAAAGACAGAATGAGAAATTTTAATCTACGTTTTAAAAAAAATCCTTACACGCTACATAAAAATAATTAGAAGAATCAGACCACATGTAAAGTATGATTGAAGTGTGTCCAAAATAAAAAATATTAGGTTTCTGATTTATGTGTTCTTTCAAACATAAATTATTAACATGCCTTTTAACATTCTTTTAAACAGTTTAAAAATCTCTCAACATATTATTTTTGACCCAAAATTAATTTGAGATTAAGGATATCTTTTGCCTCTGTGATACTTAAATTTACTTGATTACATGTCACTGATTTATTGAAAAGATAGTCCACGTTCATGGATTGTAATAATTAACGTTGTTGAAATGTTATGTAAAGCAATCCATAGATTCAACATAATCACCATAAAAATCTCAATGGCATTTGCCCCAGAAATAGAACAAAAAAATCATCAAGTTTGTATGGAACCACAAAGACCCCAAATAGCCAAAGCAATCCTGTGAAAAAGGATAAAACCAAGGTATCACACTCCCTGATTTCAAATTCTATTGCAAAGCTACAATAATCAAAACAGTATGGTACTGACAGAAAACCAGACACACAGACTGATGGAACGGAATTGAGAACCCAGAAATAAATCCACATAAATGGGCAAACTAATTTTCAATAATGGAGCCAAACACATACAATGGGGAAAGGAAAGTCTCTTTAATAAATGTTGGAAAAACAACATGCAGAAGAATGAAACAAGAATACTATCTAACACCAGACATAAAAATTGTCTCAAAATAGGTTAAAGAACTGAATATAAGACCTGAAACAATAATATACATAGAAGAAAACATAGGCAATAAACTTAAACCTTGGTCTTGGAGGGATTTTTTTTTGTGAACTTAACTCTATAGGAGAGGGAAGTAAAAGCAAAAAATCAAGGGTGGAACTACATCAAACTAAAAAATCTGCATAGCAAAAGAAACCATCAACAAAGGGGCAAACAAGTGAATGGGAGGAGATATTAACAAATGATACCTCTGGATAAGGGGCTAATATCCAAAATATATAAAGAACTCATACAACTCAACAACAATACAAACAATCTGACTGGAAAAAAATGGGAGGAGGACCTAAAGAGATACCTTTCCAAGAAAAAAGTACAGATAATCAACAGAAGCATAAAAAGATGCTCAAATTTACTAGCTATAAGGGAAATGCAAATTAAAACTGCAATGAAATACCACGTCACACTAGCTAGAACAGTTATTATCAATTAGAAAAAACAAAACAAAAACAAATGTTGTTGAGGATGTGTGGAAAAGGGTACCTTTGCACACTCCTGGGAATGTAAATTGGTGCAGCCACTATGGAAAACAATATGGAATTTCTTCACAAAATTAAGAATAGAGCTACCATTACGACCCAGCAATCCCTTTTCTGGGTATCTACTTTAAAAATTTTAAAACCATTATTTGTAAAGACATATATACCTCCAATCAATTATTCAAAATATCCAAGAAATAGAAACAACTTCATTGTCCTTCAATAGAAGACTAGATAAAAAAGAAATATACGTATATACAATGGAATATTACGCAGCCATTAAAAAGATGAACTATTGCTATTTGCAACACCATGGATGGGTCTTGAGACTATTATGCTAAGTGAAATAGGTCAGATGGAAAAGGATAAAAACCTTATAATTTCACTCATATGTGGGGTATAAAACAAAAAGCAACAAGTGAACAAACAAAATAAACAAACAAAAACATAGTGAAAGTGATAGAATAGGTTTTCTATTAGATATAGACAACAGAATGGTGGTTACCAAAGGGGAAGAAGGTGGGGAAGGATGAAGAAGGTAAAGGCTGTCAAATACATGGTGACAGAAGGAGACTGGACTTAGGTGGTCAATACACAATAGAGTATAAAGATGTATTATGATGTCATATACTTGAAATTTATAAAATGTTGTAATGCTACCCCAATAAATTTAATAAAATATTAAAAAAAATAAATCAATATCACCAAATTCTGTCTTCTTAACAGCATACAATCATCCTCATGATATATTTTTCTTGCTTGGAAAACCTATTCTATCACTTTCACTGAAAGCCACTGGTTAGAGGTAATTAATTTGGCTCTCAATGACTGAAAATATTTAGAGACATTTTCTGTAGCATTCAATTCGTCCTATGGTAAATACAGCTGCCTATACAAGAATTTGGACCACTTTGGGAAGAAAACAACTGTTCCTTTTTCTTCAGGAGGCAGGTACATAAGATAAAGAATTTCAACTATTCTTCTGTGATTTCCTATGGAAAACCCCTACTAACTTAGGAGAATTATGAGTAGAACTGGGAAATTTTCTTTGTCTGATTTCTTATAGTCATTTGTTGGTTAATTTACATCCCAGACACTGATAGGGCAAAAGAGAAAACTGACCTAAGTGTCAGACTGAGGTTAACCAACATATTGTACCTTCTACATATTATGAGGTAAGCAAAAGGAGGAAGGGGGAAACATCAAAATTTCTTACATGCTCCAGGATAACATCAGCCAGTAATTTGGGAAAATGGCAGCACTTTAACCTGCCCCCAAACCTTCAGTGTTGTGCAGCCTGTATAAGTAGACTAAAACCCAAAGTATATGAAGCAAATCATACACTGTGATGCTTGGATGAAATGTTCTGCCAGCTGTTAATTTCTATTATTTTTAGGGACTTGCCAGAAAATTTTAGCAGCCCTATACCCAAATCTTGATTTTCTCTTACCAGGAAGTCACAATTTATTAAGCAGAAAGTCTTTTTAAAGGCATAAACAGAAATAATTTACTGATCGTGAAGGATCTTAACACATTAGCTCCCCTGCCCTGTAGAATTCCAGTTCACTTTTGAACCAGGATCGTGACAGTGAACTTCACCCTGAGGCTATACATTCTACCCTCAGGCAGCTGACAATGGATCCCTCTCTGGGGGCTTCCCTCACTGCTCCTCATTTCAGCCTTTCGTGAAAGACAGGATATACCTTACCCTTCTTTCCCAGGAAAGCCATTCACATATTTGAAGACAAACAAATTCTGCTATAATTATTCTCAGGCTCAATGACTACTCCCGTTTGGGGGAAGGTTTAAGTTCTGCTCTGAACATTCTACAAGTGGAATGTTCTAAGTTTAGATGGATTCAGGTTTCTAAACTAACAATCAGAACACACTTTAAATCAAGGCTCTGACTGATCCATTTGTTGGCTTCTATATTCGACAAAGGTGATGCCCTGAGGTGGCCATTCAGCACAGGGTGGGGGTGCAAGCACCGCTCATCTTATACATGCACTTACACTGATGCAGCCTAACGTGTGATTACTTGTCTAGCAGTCACATTACATTGCTGGCTCATGCTGAGTTTATTATTAACTAAAACGTCTAGATTGCTTGACATGCTATCCCTCCCACCCAGTACTGGGGTAGTGTGTTTTCTGGATGCATTCATATCTTTTAAATATCACTGCTTACAAATTTAGTCCTTTGCCCGAGCTCTTCAAAATTAGGTTGAACTCAAATTATTTGTTATCTATCACTTCAAGTCACTGCAGCTTTGATAAGGCCTCCATGAAAGGCACTGATAAAATATACTGAAGTGGCTGGGGAAGAAAGATCCTTGGGACTGGAAATATCCCCCCAGTTAACTCCTGAAGTACCAAACCATAGGTCTCCAGCACCTCACCATTTCACCATTCCAGAAACTCAAAGTAGACAGTGAGGTACATTTGGTGTGACTTGTGCTTACTAAGGTGCCTGAGATGGACACCCAGCTCTCCAGTCTCTCGTTTGGAACTACACCTACCGAATGCCATGATCATTTTGTCACAGAGAGAGGAAGTTGGGATTATCTAGCCAGGAGATGATCTCAAGTGAGAGTGCATTTTCCCCTGGCTCTCCCCAACACACACACACTACAGATCATCTTCTGACAAGGCATTCCACCAGCAAATCCTGCGTCACACCTGCATTGGTGTCTGTCTGTTTCCTGGCTGTTCCATGTAACCCTGGGGCAGAGGTGATCATATTCAGGTGTGTGACACAGAGCTCAGCACTGTGCCTGGCGTGGGGTGTGCACTAGATACATACCTGCTACGTGAATGTGAAAAAGGAAGTAACGCTAAGAAGGCTCTGAAATCTACAAGTGGAATGTTCTAGGTTTAGATGGATTCAGGTTTCTAAACGAACAATCCAGAACACAATTTAAATCAAGGCTCTGACTAATCCGATTTGTATCTAAATATCTATTTTAAAAATATAAATAACCTGACTTATAATTTCTAAAGTGTTGAATTAATTTCAGGTAAATAAAAAATTATGAGGTAGATAAATAGAAATACTAAAAAAAAAAAAATAAGATCAATAAGGTTGGAAAATTCCTAAAGCTGAATGTAAACACAAATTAACTATATTTCCCAATGCTATGTAACTATATACAAGGAAAAAGATTTAATCCAAGATACTTCTGAACACATTACTCTGACTGAACACTCTCTCTTAAATATATTTAAAGGTCAAAAGAACTATAAATAAATTCTGAAGTTTGTATCTAGTCTCATATTGGTATAGCAATTCTGAAGCTATTCTGTATGTGTCACAGAGTTGAGCAAAATGGCAAAGTACGCTGACACCATTGGCAACTAGGGTTTTCATTACTGGAGAAAGATGAGATAAATGTAGAATGGGGGAAGGTAAGGAAGAAGCCATTGTGTTGGATTGGAGTTAGAGGCATCAGAATGAATTCAAGGAGATATTTCTCTAACAAAAGGAACCAGGGCTCCTTGGAGAGAGAGATGATTCCAGGACTGGGGCAGGAAAGGCCTGAGGTGAGCCTAGAGTATTATTTCAGAAATAAGGAGGAAGTGTTCCAAATCAAGTGGGGACATGTCAAAAGGACACAGGAGCTAGCACAATAGACTCCCACTGGCCAAGATGGGGCCAATTTAAGCATTAAAATAAATGACAGGCATGGCTTATAATACAGTGAATAACAAAATAATCCGAAAGCGAATATTGTTACTTAAACCGTTTTTAAAGGACTGTGAAGAAGAGAAAACTGCTTTTTTGAACAAAGGAATTCCAACTAACAAAAAGTACAAGGAATGATATAAATAGAAATTCACAAATGTATCATCATTCATTACTAATAAAATGGATTCAGGAAAGAATCATCTCTGGATCCTAAAACCTTTGGGTAAAAGATTCTGAGTATGGTTCCTTGTATTAGGGCGGCTGCAGTAAAGGCGGTGACTGAGTGATTCGATCCTGGTTAATTTCTGAACTCACAGCCAGTAGGATTCCTGATGGATTAACTGTGGGGTGCGACAGCAAGAGAGGCGTTCAGGATAACTCCAAGGATTTTGGCCTGAGCAACTGGAAGGATGGAGCTGCCATTTCCTGAGAAGGGAAAGATGCTAGGAGGAGCAGATTGTTGGGGAAGATTTGGAATTCAGATCTGGCCAAGCTAAGTCTATGGGACATCCAAAGGATAATAGCCCTCAAGCAGCTAAGGCGTGAAGCTTTTTTTTTTTTTTAACTTTATCTTTATTGTTCAGATTATTACAGTTGTTCCTCTTTTTTCCCCCATAGCTCCCCTCCTCCCATTTCCCACCCCAACTTCTGTCCTTGTCCCCCCACTGTCCTCATCCATAGGTGTGAAGCTTTGATGTCAGAGTGGAATCCAGGCTGGAGGAAAGAATTTGAAGTCATTAGTATAATATATATGCTACTTAAAGCCAGTAAAAGGGAGAAAACAAAGGAAGAGAAATGGTTCAGGTCAATTTTTAGCTAAATACTTTTGAACTAGTTAAACAAGTTAACTTTCTATTTAAGTTTAAATTTGCATTTTTAATGGATGAACAACCACTGAGTGCCCAAAGAAAGAAAAGGAATTTAGTTCAATTCAGCAAGAGAATGTATCATGAAAAATAAGACATGGTGCTTGCCCTCAAGAAATGAAGTCCAGAGCTGATGAGACAGGCATATTAAGTAACTGTGAGGCAATACGAAGAGCAGTAATAGAGACATGCAGGAACAGAGATATCACAGGCCTATTAAAGAGCAACACTAAAAGGCCACCTAATTCAGCTAGGTTGAAATGATGGCCAATCAGGGCAGATCTTCCAAAGGAGTCCTTAGACTACAAAACATGGCAGAAAACTACATAGAAAATAAATTATAAGACAAGGAGTTGAAATGATATTCCAACCAAAAATAAAGTCAGGATGAAACCTTCCCATAATTCAGAAGAAATGAAAAACATATATTAAAAGAAAACTTCATAGCTATTCAAATATAACTTAAGGACAAAATACATTTAAAAATATGCAGACCCAGTGTAAATGGGAAACTGGAATTAAGTAGGATTTTCAAGGTCAGCTTTTCAAGCTTATCTTTGATAGTGAAAAGGAATGGATTCAGAAGCTGCAAATAATGGTATTTACAGAAGTAATAAGAAGCAGCATATAAGCAACCAAATGCCATGCACTCCTCACAAAGAATAAAGTAGCAACCCAAACCTGACACTCACAGAGCACTTACTGCTGCTATCTCCAAACACTAATTCAATTTTAATTTTCCCAACAAACCTGAGAAGTAGGTACTGTTTTTAGCCCCCTTTTAATGAGGCACAGAGAGGTTAACCAACATGTCCAAGGATACACAGCTTATAAGGGGCAGAGCTGGACCTGAACCCAGGGTAGTGCGCTCTCGAGGATGGTATTAACCATTTTGCTTTATCACTTTCTTAGAGCTCTATATGCTGCTGAGGAATGTCCTAAAAATCCACTGAAGTGAAAAACACAAGGGGCAGAGGACTTTATAAATGAACAGAGTATGCGTGCATAAATGCATATGCTTTAGAGTTTATGTTTTATATGTACTGGGATGTATAAATACACATGAGCTTATCCATAAACATACACATGTAGGTGTGTATATGCATGAAGCATTTTTGGAAATCTACTCAAGAAACTCAAAACAGTGCCCCTTTCTGGGGAGAAGAGGGATCTTGAATAGAAGGGAAACTTACTTTTCACTTATACATGTCTTTGTATTACTTGAATGTTTATTAAATGGATCTGATACTTTTGAACAAATAAGGAACCAGTACTTTTTTTTTTTTTAATTAGAACAATGGGAATGTCACATAGACATTGTCCAGTCTGGTGTAAAGAAGGAGTACACAGGGTTACACAATTTCAGTAATGAAGGGGGTTTAGGAGTCTTCTCTGTTCATTGGCAGAGGAATTAATTGATGTTTGTTATTCTGAAATTTCTAATTTTACCAGTAGTCATATTTTCTGTTTGGGTATCTACCCACCCTTCATTCAGTCCACATGTTTGTGGTGCAGCTTACCCACTGCCAGATCCAGGGGTATAGCCAGGAAATGGCTTGTTACACAATCACTCTGTCGCACATTCCCTGTCCCCAGTGACAACTCCAGGGGTGGACCAGGAAAGAACGCAGACCAATGAGGACCTAGAGAGCTCCATCCTGTAACCTCTGAAGCCTTTGTATCTGCTGCAGGACTTGGTTCTCTAACAAGCTGCTGGGCCACCTTCTGGAGCTGAAGATGGGAGCCTCCACCACAGAAGTCAGGGCTGAGAGGTAGAGAGAAGCTACATGGTCTAGTGCCATCTCTGAATCCACTGAAGTCTGACTTTAGCTAGCTCTTCCTTTGGATTTTTCAGCTTTTTAAACAAACACATTTCAATTATTGCTTAGTTTTTACTTCTTTTTTTCTCGTACTTGCCATGGAAAGATTCCAGTGGATACAGAACTGAGGTAGAAAAAGCCCATTTAAACTCAGAAAAGTTTCCTAACGTGTTTATTTTTTTTAAATTTATCTTTATTGTTCAGATTATTACAATTGTTCCTCTTTTTTCCCTCCATAGCTCCCCTCCTCCCATTTCCCACCCCAACCTCTGTCCTTGCCCCCCCCACTGTCCTCATCCATAGGTGTACAATTATTGTCCATTTTCTTCACGCATCCCCAACACCCTTACCCCCCGAAAATTGTCCATCCACTCCATTCTATGCCTCTGATTCTATTCTATTCACCAGTTTATTCTGTTCATCAGATTTTTTATTCACTTGATTCTTAGATTCACTCATTGATATATATTTGTTGTTCATAATTTTTACTTTCCTTTTTCTTCTTCCTCATTCTCAAAGGATACCTTTCAGCATTTCATGTAATACTGGTTGGGTGGTGATGAACTCTTTTAGCTTTTTCTTGTCTGTGAAGGTCTTTATCCGACCCTCAATTCTGAACGATAGCTTTGCTGGGTAAAGTAATTTTGGCTGTAGGTTCTTGCTATTCATCACATTGAATATTTCTTGCCACTCCCTTCTGGCCTGCAAAGTTTCTGTTGAGAAATCAGCTGACAGTCGT
>PVJC01006715.1:17146-41939 GCA_004026665.1 Murina feae | reverse complement strand
GCTTTTCCCACTGGGTGGGTTTCGCTTCTTCATATTTCATATCTTTGACTTGCTTCTTGTGATCCTCTCGTCTGCTGTTGGATGTCTGTACAATATTCTTTATTTCATTCAGTGTATGCTTAATTTCTAGTTGGTCTTTTATCATATCCTTGAGGGTCTCATTAGATTCATTGAGGGTCTCATTAAATTTGTCGGCAGTCTCTAGAAATTTCTTGAAAAACCTAATAACCGTGGTTTTGAACTCTATATCCTGTCGTTTTCTTTCCTCCATTTCTGTCATTTGTGGCCTGCTTCTTTGTCTCCGCATTTTGGCTGTGTCCCTTGCTGAGTTAGGCGATCATTGAGAGGGATTAACCTCTAAGCCACTTGGTTATGAGAGTCAGCTGTGTCTACAGTGGGAGAACTTCTGTGCTGGAGACACCCTTATGGGGCTAGAGTTGTTTCAGTGGGGCTTTTATGCTCACTGCATCTGTCCCGAGTGTGTTCCTTGTGGATATGTTTTGTTTAGGTTAGTCCCACTCTGGCCACTGGGTGAGGCTGGCTCCTGTATCTTTAAGGAGGCGTTGATTAAGCCTCTGCCCTAGCTCTGACGCAGCTTGGGAGGGGCGGGGCCTCGGGGAGTTTGCAGGGCAGGGTGGAGCAAATAGCTATGGCCGCTTCTCAGCCCTGGGCTGAGAGACACCAGGTCTCTGTGTCCCGCGGTAATTGCTGCAAGCAACACTGAGAGAAACCTGCTTTGGATTTCCTCCTGGTGCCAGTCAGTCCCCCTTCTCTGGGTGTCTGGGTCCTCAGAAACTCGCCTGGAACTGAAGTTCAGAGCCGCTGGGAACTTGTGGCTCTCTCCGTTTTGGAAAAGAACCGTGACCTCCGGCACCAGCCCTTTTCCCGAGCCCCGTGCGCGCGCCTCCGTACCTCTGTATTTTGCTTCCACCGCTCCTCTGAGTCTCAGACTCTTTTCTAGTTGTAGGATTTTCACTCAGCCAGCCTTGTCTGTGTGTTCTTTTCATGGTTTTTCTGAAATAGTTTTTCACGGCTGCATTTACGGTGTTTACCTTATGCCGCCATCTTGCTGTCCCTAACATGTTTAAGTTCTAGTGTTTGAACTCTTTGGGACTAGGACAAAGGTGGTGAGGTAGGGGAAGGAGAAGGAAAGGAAGGTTAGTGAGATGGGATGAACAAGATGGAACGTAGCTGGAGGAGCCTTGATGGCTGCTTAAAGACTCTTATTGTTTTCAATAACAATCTACATTATTATATCATGTCATCTGTCTCTTCTTTAGCCATATCTGATAGTATTAGCGCTTCTTCTCAGAAGATGGTTCCAGCATCTACTGTAGGTAATTATATATATCCTAGATATTATTCCGGTACTGGAGATACAGCAGTAAACAACAATAGAAAAAAAAAAAAAACCAGTCCTGCCTTCATGGAGCTAACCATCATTTTACAGGCATTTTTCATGATTTTTAAAAATTAAAAACATAAACATGTCTGGGATGAACATTTAATGCTAATGACGTGCTAGGGATGGTGTTAGATGCTTTGATGTCAACCCCTTCACTCAATCCTAATGCTATTCCTGTGAGATAAGTATTTTTATTTTCATCTTATAAATGAGGAAAAGAAAATTGGAAGAGATTAAGTGACTTGTTGAAGATCACCCCATCTGTAAAGGCATAATCTTGAGTAAGATCTAGCTTGCTTTCAAGTATGACATTTTGCTCACTAAACCACAGCTCATTTTAACTACTATGTCACATATATCTCCACTTTAGCAACTTATTGGGTTTACTCAGACACTGCAAAGTCCCTGATATTATATAACACACGAATAAAGAACCTTATATGAAGCAATTTATTATCTTCTCTTGATCTGACTATTGCTCATTGGGTTAATATCTAGGCTGTGAACTCATATCTGTTTTCCTTATGAACTCTTGTAGTGGTATGCTAGAGTTGGCTTGACCTGCTCACAAAAGTTGATTGTTAAATTTTCAGAAATTTTGCAAGCTAATTAATTTCATGTTGATAACTTGAAATTGGCCACATTGGGAATGTTTACAGCAAGGAAATAGACAAATGCTACAAATCAGGGCTTACTTTGTTTTCCTAGAGAACCAGTTATTAAAATTTACTAGCACACCACAGTATTTAAAGCCCATCATCTACTCAATGGAGAAATAAAATAGGAATTACTTTCTTAAATAAATTATTAAAAATACTTGATAACTTTTCCAACTTGATTTTTCTACTGCTCCCTAAATTTATATTAATAAAAGGGTATAATGCTAATCAGACCGACATCTATCCAGACGTCCTTCCAGACAAAGCCACAATGGCGGGGACTAAGGCAGAGACCGTTAGAGGCGACCAGGCTGGCACGGGAGAGCAGTTAGGGATGACCAGGCTACAGAGAAGAGCAGTTAGGGGCGATCTGGCAGGCAGAGGGGTTAGGGGCAATCAGGCAGAAGGGTTGGGTGATCAGGCAGGCAGGCAGGCAGGCAGAAGGGTAAGGGGAGATCAGGCATGGCGGCAGGTGAGTGGTTAGGAGTCAGCAGTCCCAGAGGGATGTCCGACTGCCCGATCTTGGATCGGGCCTAAACTAGCAGTCAGGCATCCTCTGAAGGGTCCTGAATTGGAGAGGGTGCAGGCCAGACTGAGGGACGCCCTCCCCGCCCCCCGGCACGAATTTCGTGCACTGGGCCTCTAGTATATAATATAATAATGATATATAAGGGATCATCGTGGGCACATGTAAATGTCTTTCCCAGTGCACCATGGGCTAAAGTGGTCATTATCTTATACTTTCAGGACCATTGGTTTTTAAGCTTAATGCTATAATATATTTGTAATGGGCTGACTAGTGTCCCCCCTTCCAAATTCATGTCCACTCAGAACCTCAGAATGTGACCTTATTTGAAAACAGGGTCTTTGCAGATATAATTAAGATGAGGTCAACTGGATTATGGTGGGACCTAAATGTAATGATTGAGATCTTTATAAGAGAGAGGAGAGGGAGATTCAGACACAGAGTAATAGAAGGACACCAGCTACGGGCAGACAGGCAGGAACTGGAGTGATGAAGCCAAGCAATGCTATGGAACATCAGTACCACCAGAATCTAGGAACCGGCGAGGAAGGATTCTTCCCAAACCATCAGAAAAGCATGGCCTAGCTGACAACTTGATTTTGGACTTCTAGCCTCAAAGACTGTGAAAGCATAAGTTTCTGTTGCTTTAAACCACCCAGATTGTGATAAATTGTTATGGCAGCCTTAGGAAACTAATACAATACTCATACTCATACTAGTATGTATAGTGCCTAAGAGAAAACAGTTAAGGAGCCTAACAATCCTATATAATAAAAGGGTAATATGCAAATTGACCAAATAGCAGAATGACTGGAATGCCCTTGGCCTGCCCCCCACTGGCCCTGCCCTCATGTGGGCTGCTCCCACCTTGATTAGGGGCAGGGTTGGCTGGCAAACCACCTGCAGCCCCTCACCCCAGCCGGCCCACCCCTGATGGCCCCCATCAGGCGAGCCAGCTGCATCCTACCAGTGCACAAATTCGTGCACTGGGCCTCTAGTCATTTAATAAATTCCTTTCCAGCCTCCTGCTACCTATAAGATTTTCATAAGAAATCATGTGTTATATTTAAAAGTCAGTTTTTGGCTCAGCATCTGGATTCAATCCCCCACCTTAATAATTAATAACCCCAGAGAGAAGAAGGACATGGTATAAACAGAGTGGAAGCAAAAATGAGTAGAGAAATTGTGCTGAAAATAAAAGGGAACTGGTGAAGCTTCTGTGTAGCGCCATGTTCCATAAACCAATCAGCAAAGTTGCCATTCAATACTCAAAATAATGTATGCATGCATACGAAAATAGAAGCAACTATCATTTTCCAGTAGTTACTAGGTGCCATGCATTGAGCAGCTCAATTTATACATATACATATGAAGTACATAGTGTTTTTCTCAACTTTACATATGCAGAAACTGAGGCTCGGCCAGGTGAAATAACACCACTGGTAAATTGCAGAACTAGGAATCAACATCATGCACGGCCCCCTAACAGACGTCAGGGATAATGCTTTGAAACCTCAAAGTGTGGTCCATGAGCCACCTGAGCCTCACCCCACAACTAGACCCTCTAAGTGTAGGACCAGCAACTGCAGCTATATGACCTCCTTCCAGCACTTGAATTAGACACTGGTTACTTTCTCCTGTGCCCTGCATCTCACTCTTCCTTTCAAGTTTTCTGTCTCTCTGTGCTGCATTCCACAACACTACTTCAGATTTATTTTTCATTTCAGTAATTCTTTCTTCCACTGTCTGTAATCTTGATTTTAACTTTTTCACTGAGTTAAATCCTTTCAGTGATTATGATTGCGATTTAGGGACTCTTGCTCTCCCGTCCCTTCCCGCAGCATTAGGCCGTAAGCAGTTTCCCATGTTGTACAGAGCCTTCATAATTATTTTTTAAAACTGTGGCATAATATTCGGTTCCTGGTTATATTGTGGCTTACCGAGTCCTTCATCTGTTGTACCTTGTCACTGTAAGAAATGAATCCTTAGAAATTGTCATATAATCCCAGATTGGCTAAATGACTCATCGCGATGTAGCATGTGTGGAGTGGGTCCCAGGCATCTCTGTGGTTAGAATATTCTTGGTGATTCTGATGCACGCCCATGATCAAGAAATGCAGGTTTAATGCATTTCTACTTCATGAGTAGAAACGGATCCTTAACATGATGATAATTCATGGTTAAGAGTACAGAATCTCAAGTCACACTGTTTGAATGGAAATCCTGGGCTCCTTCTCTGAAAGGCTGTGAGATCCAGGGTAAGCTTTTTTATTCGCTAGGCTTCCATTTCCTCATTTTTCAAATGAGGACCACAGAACCTACCTCAGTGGGCTCTTGTCACGATTAAATGAGATGTAAGTAAGCGCAGCAAGCTATCCTTGTAATCATTCTCTTGGGTAGATAGGGACCTAAAGGGGAGAGGCATGTCTGTGAAAGTCTGCACGCACTTCCAGTCCACCCTCCTGAGACCCCAGAGGTAAATGTAGGCTGGAGGATTCTGTTCTGGCATCCAGCTGGTGTATCAGGAGAGGAGACTGCAATTGCAGAGTAGTTAACAGCCTCATCTCTACATCTGCTGACAGGCTGAAAACGTTTCTCTGTGAAGGAGGAGGGCTGTAATACTTAGGCATAGTCTCACCTTAACAAGAAGAATACTCAGTATGTGAGTTAATGAGACCCGAATTCCTGAATGTTCGGAATGAGGAGATAGTATGCAACCTTTACTGGGACCACTGGGATTAGAAGAAGCCATCAGAGATTTGCTTCAGTATGAACCATGGTCCTAGGAACAACCATGCATTTAAGGGAGAAAAACAGGAATGGCCAACAGAAGAAGGTTCTCAAGCCAGGACCAACAGAAATTAAATTAAAATTCAAACAATTTGTAAATTCCAGGAGCCTATGGTTCCAATCACTTCTGTGGGCTATGTTTTTACAGCTATGATCTGTGCTAGAGGTTTCCTCTAGCAATTAACTGCCTTTAGTTTATAATGGAGACTATGAATGCATACAGTGAATTTAGAATTTAGAGGGCTATTTTAAAAAACATTCTACAAGGTCATATTTTGTTAGAGCAGGAAATGACACAGTGTTCAGTGAATATCTGTTCAGTGAATTGTATTCTGTCCTTTGGCTTCAACCATTATTGGATAACTCCATGCTGAATCTATGGAAGAGCAAGAGAGAAAAAGCAGGGAACCCTATTTACCTTTATTGGCTGTTGATATCAAGTCTCCCCTCTTTTCTACTCTACACTTGAAGTGAGGGGAGGCGTTGCTGGGCTTTGTCTTAAGCAACCTGAAGTATTTCAACTTGCTTAAAATGGGTAAAAAATGCAAAACTATAAATATAAGATTAAAAAGTACCAAAGTTAAAAATAAAAAGACATTTATATGTACACTAGAGGCCCAGTGCATGAAATTCATTCACAGGTAAGGTCCCTAGTGGCTGCCGGTGGCCCACCTGGGCCTCCCTTCCCCTGGCCTCCTGCGGCCACCAGTGGCTGGGGTGGGGCTGGCCAGCAGGGAGGTGCCAAGGACGGTTGGTTGGTCCTGCCCCTGGTCGAACCCCTGGTCGAGGGGACAATTTGCATATTAGGCTTTTATTATATAGGATTAGTTTAACTAGCTGCTATCAAAAAGCTAAAGTAACATGTACTGTGTGGCACTGGTTTTTGACTGTGTTTGAATCCTTCCCTTTGAAATTCTGATAACAGGACATACTTATCTCCCCAGAAAACTGTATACACACATACATAAAATACTGCATATAAACTCAGAAATCCAAAATCCTTCTGAAACCACTCAAAGGGATCCGGATTACAAGCCCTTCTCCTCAATATATATAGCACAGGGCTCTGTCCATAGGGAATACAGTGATTTCCCATTATTAACATAGGCAAATAGTGAACAGTTTGGGAGTGCTGATAGAAATTTTAGTAAATGCCATGGACCAGGTTCTATATGCTTGCCTAATTGATTGTTGGTGATCTTCCCTGTTGTTTTCAGGAATGGAATCAGATTACTTTATTTGAAATTGGTATTACAACTAGGTCCTTAAAATGGCAAACCTCCCAAATCAGGCAAGTCTACACAAAGGAAAGGAAGATTATGCAAGGATATGTGATATCCATAGATGCCACAGCAGATCAGCCAGTCTTTGTTTGACAGAAACTCAGCATTTAGGATTTTTAAGAGAGAGGCACTAATAATTGATTTGAAAATAATTAATTTTTGCAGGGGGGTGGGGAAGGACGGCAAAACAGCTGCTGTTGACCTAAACATTTCACCATATGCCTCCTGTTCAACCTAAAACACTCAGGAAAGAAAACATAGTGACAATCAGCTTCCAGAAAACATTTGATTAAAAATAGTCACACTTACATCAGCTATGTTTCCAATTGTAGTCCATGCATTTGATATTGTTAACTACAGAGAAAAATAAGAATACCATGGGCAAGCTATTTGTATTTTAGAGTCAAGGCTCCTGGTGCTGATGTCTGCTTGGCTCTGGGTGAACCCCACTAGAGGATGCCACCCCCGCTGGGAATGGGTGCTTTCTGGAAGAGAAGCCGGGAGGGTTTCTGAAGCCCTGTGGGGCTGCTCCTGTTGGCACCTGTCCACCTCTGTGAAGAGGAAGGCAGCTGTTTGATTAATAAAAATCTCGTGCATAACTTTCGGGAAAAAGAGGGAAATGAGCCTTCCCTGGCACTCCTTGTTGAGTCAAAGACAAGCAGGGACAAGCTTGGCCTCAAGGAAGGTGCCTGTGCTTTTCTGCCAGCCTCTGCCATTAGGAGCTCCCGATGAAATCAGAACTGAGGAAACTTTAAAGGGAAGCTTTATAGGACAGCATAATAGATGATTAAATGTTTAACAACAGGAAGCTTTTATTTTTAGAAAATAGAAAAGCAAGGTGTAAGAGTTAGACTGTATATTTACTTTAGATTTTTTCGTTATTATTTTGCTATAAAAGTCAGAAAACACTGTACATTGTGAATGAAAAAGGTTTATTTAGATGATAAAGAGGAATCAACAGGATCAAAGTGAACACCAATCTTCAATGAAGCCCAGTTTTAACTCTTATTTGCCCTGGAAAAGGACGAAGCCAGTGAAAACATTTCAGAGAATGAAAACTCAGAAGTCTACATCTGAAGAAGGAAAAAGTGATGAATGGGTGGGGCTTTCGCTGTAACTATGTTTTATTTTACAAAGAGGGAGAGAGCTCAGAAGCAAATATGGTAAGATGTTAATATGTGTTAAATTGAGATGGTGATACCTGGTGTCTGTTATTAAGTGAACAGGTTTTAAGTGATCTATAGGCTTGAAATTCTTTATAATGAAAACAGTTGTTAAAAGAGAATGTGACAACTGTGGTACATCTACCCAATGGAATACTATGCTGCTGTAAAAAAGAAAGAATTCTTACCATTTGCAACAGCATGGATGGAACTGGAGAGCATAATGATAAGTGAAATAAGCCAGTCAATGAAAAAAAAATACCACATGTCCTCACTCATTTATGGATAATAAAAACCATTATAAACTGGTGAACAAAAATAGATACAGAGGCAGAGCAGCACCGAACAGACTGTCAAATTACAGCAAGAAGGATGGGGAGGGTTGGGGGCAGGTAAGAGATCAACCAAAGGACTTTTATGCATCCATATAAGCATAACCAATGGACACAAAACACTGGGGGGAAGGGGAGGCCGGGGGAAGGGCAAGGGAAAAACAAAGAGATATATGTACTAATCTTTGTAATACTTTATGCAATAATAAATAAATAAATATTAAATCATGAAGGAAAAAAAAGAGAATGTGACGACTTACACAGCAAAACTCTAGAAAGCTAAGTGGGGTTCTCTGACATGACATAAACATGCAGAGCACCAGGTGGTGTGGTAGCCCGAGTTCTAGAAATAATCTTCACACAGTAAGAGAGTGCCTAAGCCTAGCCTACACTGAGTTTTTCTGAAACAGGGTTTTAAACCTGGGACAAAATTCAGTGGAAAAAGGAGGGTCGGTGCAGCCTCCTAGAGTTAGTTTGTTTTTGTTTTTTAAAATATATTTTATTGATTTTTTTACAGAGAGGAAGGGAGAGGAATAGAGAGCTAGAAACATCGATGAGAGACGAATATCGATCAGCCACCTCTCGCACACCCCCTGCTGCGGATGTGCCCACAACCAAGGTACATGCCCTTGACCTGAATGGAACCTGGGACCCTTCAGTCCTCAGGCCGATGCTCTATTCACTGAGTCAAACCAGTCAGGGCTAGAGTTAGTTTTAAAATGACTAAAATGAGGTATATTTGGACAATCAGCAAGAGGCTAAGCCAAGCAGGCTATACATTGACATGGTCCATAAAGCACAGTTACGGGTCTGCACCACCGAACAGCCAACCCCTACAGCTTTCAGGTGGCCCGACCCTTGGCTACTGCCTGCATGTGACTGAGTACACCCTGAACCACCTGCCTCTCAGGGTCTCTCAAGGGAGTGGTGTGATCTCACAGAGGCACGGTAGGTAGGGAGAGGGAGGGAGGCCGGAATGGAGAGAAGAGGAAGAGGCTATACTAGTATGTAGGTGAGGAAAAGGTAGAGCCCATAAAATTTTACAGTTAAGCCTGACAAATGGACTTTATTAAATAAGTAGTGTATGTAAATCTCAGAAATATTTTTCCCCAGTAAATGTGAATGCCCTCCCTTTGAAGTACCTGTGCAATGGATTCTGGGGTGTAAGTGGGGAACTTTCCCTTATACCTCCCTCCACGGAGGCTGGATGAGGACCAGGCCATAGATGCTCCCACTGCGCACACAAGGCTCTGTGGGGCCACAGCCTTGACTGAACCCCTCTCCACTTTCACTTTCTCTTCTGTAACAGTTTATGCCGAGAGCCAACAGAACTCCTATGTTAACTTTAAGATATGCAGTTATCATAGAATATGGAATATTTAAGATATGTCTACTTTTCTTTTCTGTCGTTCTCCTTAATATCTAACTATGCTAGTTCTGAGGTTCTAGAAGAAATTATAGTCACCATGATCATCAGCTTGAAAATAGGTGTCTACCAGTAATCAGGAAAAGAACACATGCAAAGTAATATACTTAGGCAATCCCCTGTAACCTATGACAACAGCTTTCGAGTAGAAAAGCATGCACAGGACAAGGTTAAGGCTGACTGGACACTGCAACTGGACGGGTGGTTTATAAGCAGGATGATTTTGCCTCCCAGGGGATATTTGGCAACTTTTGGTTGTCACAGCTACAGGGATGTTATTGGTATCTAGTAGGCAGAAGCCAGGGATGCTGCTGAATATCCTATAAGGCACTGGCAATCCCTTTATAACAGAGTTTTCTGGCTCAAAATGTCAACAGAGCTGAGCTTGAGAACTCCTGATCTAGCTGTGTCTGTCCACAGCTTCCCTCACAGCCTCACACAGAGTGGGTGCCTGGTTACCTACTGCAGAACACAGGTACAGGTGTAAAGGTCCTCCTGATAGCAGCCATACAGTGGGAGCAAGTCTTTCCAAATTTTTAAAGGGATTTAAAATCCCCCTGTAAACTGAAAGGTCACTCTCATCTATTCATTATGAAAAGGTTACTGAAAGTGATATTGGGAGAAGCGCTCCGGGAAAAATACCTCATAGTTGTCGCTTTCTCTTCCTCCTCCCCATCCTTCTGCTCAAGAGCTTCTAAGATAAATAAAATCACTTCCTTTAACCGTTACAAACAACAGAGTCATTTAAACTCTCTGTGGACAAGAATAGGCTAGAAGAACAATGCCAGCTTGTAACAGATCTCTACACTGTTCTTCCTTTTCTTACAACTGGATTAAATGCTTAATGCTTAATACATATATGTGGAATTAGTCAATAAAATATAAATGGGTAGCTGGAATAATAAAGCCATAGCTGAAGTTTAATAATGACCAATTTACACATGTGTATTTTGACTTCCTTTACTATCGGTTGTTTATATATCTGTATCTCCCACTAAGTATTAAACTCATCGATACAGAAAACTATAATTTGACAAGAACCTCTAAGGACCGTTGAGTTGTTTCATTTCTAATTATTTTGTAAATGTAAGGCAGCAACCACTACGTGAGCAGGCTGTATGAAGACTAAGCATAAATGGATGCATACAATTTTTACTTAGATAACACATGTACAGCAAAGTTCATGAATGCCATGTGCTTGTTAGTATCAAGAATGGCTACTCAGCCACAAAAGATCAGAGCAATAGAAGTAAATCGGTCATGGAAATACCAGAATCTACATATTTGTACAGAGCCAGGCCAGAAAAAACTCCCAGTTTTTTTCTTAATGTTAATTCTTCAGTAATTATAATCATTGTCAATGCTGATAACATGTATCTTTCAATTATCCTATCACAAGTACACACATGAACATACTATACATATACATTTATGTGTATATATATGTGTACATACGTATACATATACGTGTGTATGTCTGTGTGTATATATATGGCTCACAGATACATATATTGACAAAAGGGCTGGATCTGATTCCCTAATATCTGAGGCCACCTGAACTTCTCTTTCCCTTTTTCCTAGAGTTATAATTCTCTGCCCCTATTTCACCATTGTCCTCCCATGTCCTGCCCCCTTAGTCCCTGCCCCCAGCAACCCAAATGCACACATTCCATGTGCAAGTTCAATAGTCAGCTGTAGGATAAAGAGCCACAGTCTTGTAAGAAAGGCAAGTTAATTCTTCTCTTTACACTTTTAACTTACCAGGGTTGTTATGAGGATTAGAAGAGATAATATATGCAAAGCACTTGGCAAATTTTTGGCGCTTAATAAATGCTAATTCTCTTGTTTAACTGCTGCTCCTCTTTCCTTATCTAGATTCCAAAGGACTGTGACCATAAGACTGTCATCTCCTGTGAGCTAAACACATTATATTTACCCTGCTCAATGACCCTGAAAAAGAAAAACATCTTTATTCTACAGGAGCTAGGAGACTTAAAATGCAAATGTGATTGGTAGAATCCACACTTGATAATATGGGTGGGTTTCATTCAAAAGGTAAAGAACGACATCACAGCATTCTGTATTTTGTTTCAGAACAGGGGTAAGAAAATAGAAAGATCCGGGCCAGAAGTGGGGAAGAGGAAAGGGAGGAAACAAGATGAACACCTGGCAACCAGAGACCAATTTCCTTGACATCGTGATTTTCCTGAGGGCCTGTCCTTCACTTATTCACCAGAACGAACAAACACAAAAACTGAGGCCAAAAGAAGGGGTGCACAAGTTGGCAAGCTTTTGCTGAAGCCTTGAAGTACTGAACAATACCAATTTTTATAAACAATGAAATTGCAATTGTTGCCGGGCTTATCTGCAAAACCATTATCCATCAGTCAATGAAATATGGCACCATTTATGAAAATAAAAAACCTCAAATTAACTTAACAAAGACATTCTTCTTAAATTAACAAACAGAAAAAGGGCCTGAAGGTGTGTTAGGAGCTCGACCAAGCACACCACAGGCACATCGCCAAGCAGAACATTCCAGGGACCTCCGCGTCTGGTGCACATTTGCTCAAGCAGAGACCTTGTGGTAGTCCAGGCTCTTGTTTAATCTCTAAGAGACTCTATGAAGTATATACCATCAGTATTTCTGCATTTTACCTATTAGGGTACTGAGGTTTAGAAGTGGATAACCTAGTCAAAGCCATGCAGACAGTAACAGTCTGGACCTGAATTCATGATCTTAAATACAATCGCACACTCAGTCATCTGTTTCAGTTTTCACTAAATCTCTAAAAAGCTGAAATCAAGCACCTGACTTAAAGATTTCTTAATGTATCAAGAGGTATACCATTAAAAAACCCTTTAAAGTGATGAAGAAATAGTAAAAGTTGGTTAGCTAAGGTTGAAATAATTTCTATTGAATGGAAATAATAATGAGGGTTCAAAATCTGTCACTTCTATTGCCAAGAGACACATTTCTATTAGAAAATTATAATAATCGTTGTGACTATTTCAGCTTAGAGATAAAAGCAAACTGTATTCATGTAAAGCAGTTCCTCGCTTGCACTGTGAGGAAGTCAAATCTTCCAAACCCGCATAGGAGGACATCGTGAACTTACTTTGACCTGAGGGTAGGACTTCTTGTTCTTCTCACTAGATGCACCAGGGAGGCCGCCGTGGGATGGGCCTTCACAGACATAACGGAAACGAAACCCTCTCTGCAAAGGTGAGCACAAGAGCCAACACGTTTGAGAAATACTTACTTAAAAGTATCAGAACAAAATCATATACAAATTTTTAATTCTTTTGTGTATTAGATGAGAGAGAAAAAATAAGAAATGTGTGAAAGAGGATTATGTAAATGAAAGCCACTTTTTCCATCATCTTACTACGAACATCGAGGTTAACTGGTATGTGTGTACTGGTGGCTTAAAAGTGAGGTCCCTCACCCCATAGGAACTCCTCTCCTGCTATGCACAGGTGGGGAGGGAACTGCTGCAGAGTTAGACTAGACGTGCTACAGCTTGTTTGAACCAGAGCTTCTGCATCTCAAATTGCTGCCGCCACGCTCTGAACTTGGCCATATTGCACTCCAAGTTACGCTTCTTTGACTCTTACTTAGAGGAATTCCTGTATCTACTCTGGTTACAGCTGGTTCAGCAGGGAACACAGAAATGCCTTGTTAAACATAGCATATCAGTGTTGTAGACACATCCTCTGCTCAATGCCACATTTGGCCAGTTTCTCTTAACAATTCAGAAGATTAGATTTTTGATTTTATGATTATTGATATTATCAAGCTCAAACTCTCTATATGAACTGACCTGAATGAGTCCAAAACCAGTCCCCTTAAATATTATTAACTCAAGAATTTGAAAACTGTTGTAAGTCAATGTAGAGTTAGCTGAAGTCTTCAGTATATGAACTACTGTGGGCTGAAAAACCCTAAGTCCTTTGTATAATCTATACAAATGAGATTAGACTAGACTACCTTCAAGATCTATCCCAGTTCTAACATTTTATGATTTACAAAACTAACAATTATAATTTGTATACGAAGAAAAAAAACCAGGGCAACTATGAGAATGGATCTCATAATCTTAAGGGAACTTTCAATGTATTTCCTGAAGATGCAACTTTACAATGATGTAAACCAATTTGTGGTAGCATTAGTCCTTTATAATTATACAGTCACTAACTGGACGGTTTTTCATTTCTCAAATTCACCCTTTGGTGGAAAGAGTGTGTTAATATACTTTAAGTAATAACCTCACCTGACATTTATTTTTATTGCGGGACTGACTTCATCTAAACGGTGCTAGATCACTAGGCCATGAGGAGCTCTGCACACTCCCTACTGCTTGATGGGGCTTCTACTCTGCACAGTCATAACAACTCTGATGTTTTTTAAATATACTTTTATTGATTTCAAAGAGGAAGGGAGAGATAGAAACATCAGTGATGAGAAAGAACTGTTGATCAACTGCCTCATTATGGTCTCCCACTGGGGATCAAGCCCACAACCGGGCATGTGCCCCAACTGGGAATCCAACCATGACCTTCTGGTTCATAGATTGACACTCAACAACTGAGCCACACCGGCTGGGCAAACACAAAGGTTTTAACAAATTTGAGCTCATCAATCAATGTAAAATTTTCACCCTCCTTAGACTGCACTACATTTCATTATTCCCTGTGTAGGGTCCTGGGAAACAGTCTCTGAGTGGTCCAGGGGTCCCAAATGAACTTAAATCTCTGGCATCTGGAACTCTCTGTCCCTATACTCTCTGGGATCTTCCTGATTTGCAAAGAGGATCAGCACTAAAGCCTGTTTCAGGGGATAAATAGGGCCTGAAGTAAGTTCTCCAGTGAAGGAAAGCTTCTTGAGTCACAGGTTTGGAGGTGTGATCAACTCGTCAAAGTGGGACCTAAATACTAGAGAAGACTTTTGAGGTGAGGTTAGTCAGTTAGGGGCAATTCTTCTATTTTGTCTCTCAAAAAATTAAAACTAAAAAATACAAATTCAGCCCTGTACCTTTTGTAGACAAAGGCTGTTGCTTATTTTTAATAGTTAAATGGGCTGTCTAAAAGCATGAAAAAGCATCAGCATATGCAACAGTTAGCCCCAGAATAAAGGCAGAAATTCACTTGACTGCTACTCAATTTAAACACAACTTCAGATTTTAAACAGTATTAGGTAATTACCAATGAATAATATGTAACAGAACTGGATATTTTAAAGATTAGCACTGTCTATGCTATGACTCATCTCTGTCAGAACTGGGGAGAATTGTGGGAAAGAGACCTCAAAGGAAAAAAGAACATTTTTCTAACTTATTTTTAAAAACATAATAAAGCAATTCATTATCTTGAATCACAAAATTCCTTTAGGACAGTTGGAAAAATATAGTATGTGTACTTTTATGTTTTATTGGGAGTGGGATCAAGTAGAATATAAGTAAAGATAGCTGTCTTAATAGCTTGCTTAAGTTAGAAAAAAAAAGATATTCATGGTTGCATAAGAGTATTTAAAGTTCTAAAGGAATTTTAACCTGAGGGTAGAAATTTCTTACTTTTTTTTTAAAGGAAGATAGGGTGTCTTCAAATGCATCATCTAGATGCATTTCTGATTGTATGTTTCTGAGATTAAAGGTTTGCGAATCCACAGCCACTCATCTCAGTATCTCCATTTGCTTAAAATGAGTCACCAACCCCAAAGGCAAACCTACGTCTACCCAGTCAGAAAGTCTGACTTGAATACAACTTTCTTACTTTCACTGGAGTCAGACATCAAAATAACATCAGTTTGGTAAATAAACACACTGTTTTACTCAGATGAGCTTTTACATCTCCACATATAGTGAATTATGTTTTGAATTTTGGAAATACATAATTTCCTTAAGGTAAATTATAAATGCCAATTTTTCCTTATAACTGTTAGAGCCATAATAAGAAATGCATTTAAAATTCTCATTGTGCCCTAACTGGTTTGGCTCAGTGGATAGAGCATCAGCCTGCAGACTCAAGGGTCCCAGGTTCAATTCCGGTCAAGGGCATGTGCCTTGGTTGCGAGCACTTCTCCAGTGGGGAGTGTGCGGGAGGCAGCTGATCGATGTTTCTCTCTCATCGATGTTTCTAGCTCTCTATCCCTCTCTCTTCCTCTCTGTGAAAAATCAATAAAATATTAAAAAAAAATAAAATTCTCATTGTAGTGCTATGCTTATGAAAATGGATATTTGAAAACATGCTTTGATATGCAGACAAATAATTTTTAGTTGATTTCTCATTTTCACAAATTACCCAGATATTCCAATTAGAAATTTTTCCAGGAGGCCAAACCCCTGGACAAAATTTTAGGGATAAAGTTCCCCCAAGAAGGTCTTTGAGGGAATTGGTGACCTGCTGTGAGAAGTCACCACTATGGAATTGGACATAAGTAAAGGAAAGTAATGTTGGCAGACTGTAGAATCTGGTTGTGTTACCTATAAGCTACGGAGCAATGCCCCAAATCTCATGTGGCATTCCAGTCCCCATACCAAAAACTTTTATCTAAGTTCAGCCTTATAACGATAGTCTACTGGTCATAGTTAAGATATTTATGCCCTTTAAATGTTGACCAAAATCCAAATACATATATAATGCCACAGTTATAGTAACCACAATAAATGCACTAAGTTCTTGACCTAGATAGCATTTGTTAATGCTACACAATGTGAAAGTGCTATACTCACTACCTGAGCTACTAAAAACATTCAGGAGAAGTATTGGGTAACATAAGTGCAGGACAGCAGGTATACAAACCCACTGTCTCACACAAGTTTGGTAAGCACATCCATTCAGAGATTTACTGACTTTCCTCAATCTGTAGAGGACTATACCATCACATCTATCTCCTAATAACTGAAATCTACAGGCAGATTCTCTTTCTTCCTCTTTCATAGCACCGGTTCCACCCAATTTCCAATAACTATTTTAGACAGATTTGAAGCAGGGTGAGGAGGCCACTTGTATTCCCAGAGATCCCCTACAGAACCCAGTGGAAAGAGGAAGAACCTGAGAAAATAAAATGCTCCTTCTCTTGACTTCCAAGAAGCTGAGTCTAAAGTTAACACCAGAAAGAAGAGAACTCAATTGTCTATACTAATACTATTTATCTCCCACTGGCAGTTTTAATATCTTAGGGTACATGTTCTAAACACAGAGCAGAAAAAGCTGGAGCTACGAGAGGAAGGAGGAAGGCTAAGAAGTGCTGCATGTGATGGACACGAGTGATGGATGCAATTCCATGGGTGTGAGCTGCATGCATGTATTATTTCTGTATGAATGGCGAGAGCTTATCTTTCCTAGGAGTGGCGGGTAAGCAAAGTTGGTGGAGAGAGCAAGATACCAAGGATCTATAATCAACTGAAGTTTTACAGAACTACGCATTGAGGCTCAAGATGGTCTGCAGAATGACTAAGAGAAATGTAAAGGGGATGAATGAGGTTGTCATATAATTTGGCAAGTTGTTGATCTTCTAGATCAGCTACTTTCTTCACTAAATTCAGTTACTATTTTTTGGTGCTTGAGATATTAATATTAGACTTATGGGTCTAACATTAAAGAAAAAGTTCCCACTCCTTTCATCTTCTTACCTGTTTAGGTTGCTCTAATATTTGAAGGTATGGGCCATCTGCTAAAAACAAAAACAACAGACAAAAACCAAAAGAATGTGAGGCTTCTCAAATTTGATATAAAATATCAAGCAAATAAAAAACTGAAATTCGGTTTTAGAATAAAATTTTCAATGAAAATTTTTAGCTAAGATTTCACAAGGATATAATTTACGTTCCTCATTTGAATATTAAGTTTATTATTATTTTAACAGTTTTATACATTTAGAGAACCACAATAAAAAAACATTTCTTGAATGGTGATGGTACATTGTACAACTTAACAAAAGGCCTGGTGTTTGGTAAAGATAAATATGTGACTAGCCTTCATAGTCTTGTGTATTAACAAAGCATTTTAAAAATGATGTGAATACCAATTAAAAGCAGCAATGACTTCCTGGACTCTATGACTTTTTTTTTGCCTTCATAGCATTAGATATTAACTTCTTTCCTTCAGAGGGAATGTGCTTCATGTGATATTACCAGTCTGAAATGGCACCTACATGTGTGAAATACACAGATAATGGTCCTAGGCTGCCTGCTTTTCCTTACATAACATTCCTGGTTCCTTTCCCTTACTTGAATCCATAAGAACTAGCCTTCATTCCTTAACTAGCTAGCTTGTTTCTGCTCCTTCTCAAATTTAATTTGATCTACAAGATATGATTGACTTTTCTAATTAATTTATAACTTTTGACGTTTGTATACAATTTCTGCATACTATGCTCTGATATAAACTTTGTTCTAAAAAAGCACAAGCATTTTGTAAAATCCTGAAAATAATTTAATTAATGGTAGGTGCACACCAATTAATTATTATAAAAACATAAAGAAAACTAGAAGCTTAATCCATATTCTCATTATATCTGACTTTGGAAACTCAAAGCAAAATCAGAATCTCTAAAAGTATAAATATAAATATGTTCAATATGAGAAAGTCCCTAAGTTCCCCGGAGTGTGTATGTTAACCGTATAATAACCCATAGCTCTTCAATAAATAAAGGCATATGCTGTTTCTCACCTGTTTGAATGTTAATGAACAAGTTCAGTACCACACACACACAAAAAAATACACTAGGAGAATGCTTGTGTCCATTTCAATCTCCACTGTCTCTTAGCCAGAAATTCAAGTCCCATTACTTTAGATAAATTCATTTAAGAATGAAAAACCTTCAGGTTGAACTAAAAAATAAACAACTGAATTAAGAGAGAAATTATTTTTATCCTTTTAGTTTTATGATGAATCAAAATAAGGCTAGAGAACTATAGGGAATAAAGGTATAACTATTTCCTGTTATTATTCAAGAAATTTACAAGAAAGTCGGTTGAAAAATGACTGAATTTGAAGCAAAACATCCACACAAAAGGAAATATGAGAAATGACTGGCCAATGTATAATTGATGTAAATTATCTCTTTTATCTGTATAAAATTCATTCCTGCACATTTCAACTACTTTTAGAAAAGGAATTGGCATTTTAAGATTCTAAAACATGGTTAGAATTTAATGTTTGATAAGAAAATAAAACCAATTAGAAATAGAAATATTTTCACACTACTAACATATAACTTGTATGTCAGTACAACAGATACAGTCATAGAAACATTCCCGCTAGGATACTAAATGAACATATTGGGAAGAGAGGTCTTTAACAGAGCAGCATTTGGAAGCCATAAGAAATATAGGAGAGTTGGAGCATATTTAGGTTAAACTTCAAGTCTCTCACTTATTATTATTATTTATTTTTCAATTAGTTTATTTTTCAATTTCATTTTATTTTTAATTATTATTTATACTAGGGGCCTGGTGAACAAAAATTTGTGCACTGGGGGGGGGGGGTGTCCCTCAGCCCGGCCTGTGCCCTCTCACAGTCTGGGACCCCTCTGGGGATGTCCACCTGCTGGTGTGCCTGGCCAGCCTGGGTGAGGGGCCAATGTCTGTTTGCAAGCTGGCCAAGCTCCCCAGTGGAGACCCTCACCGCAGGGGGTGTAGTAAGCCTGGGTGAGGGGCTGAGGGCAGTTTTCAGGCCGGCCACAGCTCCCACTGACCCTACGGGCCACCCGCCTGGGAAGCCGATGGTGGGGTGGCGCTGGCCTCCTGGGCGGGGGCCGTGGGGGTCCGGCCGCCTGGTCCCTGCCCCCCCCAGGCTCCTGCCTGGGAAGGCATGTGCAGGCCCAAGGCGCCGGATGCCTTCCCAGGAAGGAGGCTCCCGAGATGGCGGAGGCTGAAGCCCCAGAGAAGCCGCACACCGGGGCTGCGGCCTCCGCCATCTTGGCTGGGCTAATTTGCATACAGCAGCTCTGATTGGCTGGTGGGCGTGGCTCCCCCCACCCCCCCCCGTCCCAGAGAAACAGTTAATTTTAATATTACGCTTTTATTAGTTAAGATTATTTTATATTAGTCTCTCACAACTAATTCTTCTAAAAGCTCTTGAAGTTTTCCTATTATTTCTGCTAAATGATTATATTTCCTTTAAAAATGTGCAATGTCAAGGTTTGGGAATTTTGTTAGTGAAACGAGGCAATTTTTCTTTTAGGGAACACACTCAAAACGTAAATCAACTAGAAAATTGCATTTGATACCCATATATTTGTTTTATTGCTAAATTTTTTTTTGGTCACATGTCTATCCCATGATGTGAAAACCCACTTTTATAGAGAAATATAAAAAACAGCATAATGTTATAGATTTTTAATATATATGTATTTTGTATTAACTTCAGAGAGGAAGGGAGAAGGAGATAGACAAACATCAATGATGAGAGAGAATCACTGATTGGCTGCCTCCTACACGACCCTATTGGGGATCGAGCCCAATAGGAAAGGTATACTAGCATGTTTCCTAAGGGCAGAACCAAGTCCTGATGTTTTCAATAAAGCATTAATACTAAGAAAAATATTTTGGGCATGTGCCCTTGACTAGAATCGAACCCGGGATCCTTCAGTCCGCAGGCCGATGCTCCATCCACTGACCAAACCAGCAAAGGCAACTTATACATTTAACAGCTGTACTATATCTCATAGCTTTCAACAAGTAATACAACTACTTATGATTTTAGATTTCAAGAAATATGTAAGATAACACAGTCCATGTGAAAATTACAACATTGGTATCTATGATCTTTCTGTCTTTTAAAACGTGAATAAAATAGCATACATCTTGGATTATAAAAACCTGACTATGCTACTGCAACAGAGAGGAAATATAACAATAAAAAATGATGAGATAATAACTGGGAAGTAAGACTTTTTGGTATAATTTTAAAAGCTTTTCTAATATTATGGCAAAATAATTTCTACAATGTGAAGCTCTGACTACAGAAAATTTACGAAGATAGTTCTCTTGGTAATCTTATTTCTACTTCCGTAAACTTGATGAAATAAAGACATGAAAACACTGGCCTTATGATACTGTTTGGCATTTATAGGCATTAAATGGAAAGGTATATGTTTCCTAAGGGCAGAACCAATCCTGATGTTTTCAATAAAGCATTAATACTAAGAAAAATACTTTGATCCCCAGAATTGAAAGTTGACAGGAAACACAGAAGCTACCAAGATATTTACTTGTTCTTCACAGGAAGCTGACCTAGAGTTCAAACTGGACAGCAGCTCATGAGATCTTAGACTCAGGAGTCTACAAAATGTGTTTTGTGAGGTAAAGAGAAAAAGACCTCAGTAATAAAACTTTTGATAGTGAAGGTGAAGGAAAAGCAAATTTATTAATATCCTCCCATGAAGTCCCAGAAATAACAGAGATTAAACTGTAGAAAGACATTCTAATCTAAAAAATAAGTACCAGAAAAACAATAATAGTTATTATTGTTTAAGAATGATACAAATTGGATAAATTCTTCCAATGAGGCTAAGCAAGTCCATGGTAAATCGAAGAGCTGAGGTTCACTTTGGTGATTACAAAACTCCCTGTTTGTTTGTTTTTTGTTTTGTTTTGTTTTTATTGATTTTTATTTTATTTTTTTATTTTATATATATTTTTCCATTTTTTTATTACATAAAGTATTACAAAGATTAGTACATGTATCTCTTTTGTCCCCTGCCCTTCCCCCAAAACTCCCTATTTTATATATACAACTCCCATCATTGACTCACGCTGCACTTGTGAATGTCTGTTTAGTACCACTGGCGATGTGAGGGGCACATAGAAAGAACCATCACACAGAGCTTACATATAATTCAATAAATTAAAACAACTTGTGTGTGGAGATGATGAACACAGTCACGTTAGAAGGGAGGGTGATTAGCATGTGTTTTATCCAACTGGGCAGAACGTAAAGCTAAAAGCTTTTTTAAAAGATGATGTTTTTCTACTGAGCTGGTTTTGTACACTTGTATCGCCAGTACCTGGCATACGCAATAGGTGCTCGAATGAATGTGTGTGTAATAGATCTGAGGAGCTGAAACTGCCAGAGTCTGGGACAAAACAAAGAGGAGTTAAAAATAACTCAGAGATGGTAAGATGGGCTAAAAGGGAAAATCCTTACATTGAGTGAAGAAATTCCTTCTGAGCTGTCTTAGCAGATATTAGCAACCATTGTAAGTCATACAGTGAGTAAGGGGGGGTGAAAGATTTTTATGCAAATATATTTCAAGGAAGTATATTAAAAGATTGTTTGTTGTTGTTGTTTTTTAAAAATCCTCAACCGAAGATATTTTTCCATTGATTTTTAGAGAAAGCAGAAGAGAAAGGGGAAGACAGAGAAAAATATCGATGTGAGAGAAACGCATCAATTGGTTGCCTCCTGCACGAAACCTGACCAGGGCCCGGGCCGGGGAGGAGCCTGCAACCGAGGTACGTGCCCTTGACCAGAATTGAACCCGGGACCCTTTGGTCCACAGGCCAGTGCTCTAACCACTTAACCAAACCAGATAGGGCTAAAAGGCAGTTTTTTAGAACATATAAGTCACCATTTTCTTTACAGGTAGGTCACTGAATTTCTAAAAGAGATCACTAGCAAGTCCTGAATTTAAAAAAGTAAAAGCTACATAACAAGGGTAGTGGGAGTGAGGAGTTTCCTTACCTGCTGGCATTGGCATCTCTGGTTGAAATATATCTGAGTTAAACATTGTATGATTCAAAGGCTCCAAATGAAACATCTGTAACAAAGAAAATTTAAATTTTCAATCATTATTTTCCCAACCTTGTATTAAACATTTGAAGTCAATAGACCTACAACTTAATTACAAGAACAAGAACTAAAGCCAAATAAAAATCTGAAATACTTCAAAGCAGACGTTTAAAAATACCTTCATGAGACTTTGCTCAATCCGCATGTGTATGGAACTTTACTTGGGGCTGGACTGTGTTTACGTGACAAAGGATTCTGAAAAGAGTAACCTGACTCTGAAAGAGCACACAGGGAACTTGCTTAACTTGTATATCATTGGGGCCCAGCCTATGTTTATCACACAGTGGATACTTAATGGATATCTGTTGAATGAATGACTTGAAGCTCATACTCTATTAGAAACAGAATATAATCCTAGAAATCTGTATTTCTTTTACGATGGTAAACAAACTCCTACTCTAGACATTCAACTTCAAGCCCTGAAAGAATTAGACAGCAGCTCTGGATCATACAAAAAAAAAAAAAAAAGGGACAATATTACTTACATTCTAAGGAGCAGAGGACTGAACACCGAGTTCCCTCACCTTTTTTTTTCTTCTACCTTTCGTTTGCCTAGCTTAATGCAAAAACACCTGGAACTCAGCAGGTGTGGTCAGCTGAATAATGGTTCCACAAAGACCTCCACATCCTAATCCCCAGAACCTGTGAGTACTACCTCATAGAGCAAAAGGGATTCTGCAGATGTTACTAGAGTAAGCATGTGAGATGGGGAGGTTCCCCTGGATTAATCAGATGGACCTGACAAAGGGATGCAGGATATCAGAGAGAAGAATAGGAGATGTGACAATGGAAACAAGAGGTTGGCGCGATGGAAGGGGTCACAAGCAAACGAGTGCAGGCAGCCTCTCCAAGCCCATATATGGGCCAGGAAATGGAAGCTTCCAGGAGGAGAGCAGCTCTGCCAGCACCTTGATTTCAGACTTCTGACCTACAGATGATAAGAGAATAGCTCTGGGAACCAAGATGGCGGCATGAGGTATAAACCTAAATGTGCAGTCTCCACAACTATATTTTTAAATACAACTATACAGATAAACAGCCATCCTCCAGAACCAAGGGAGGGGAGGCTTTGCAACCAGAAGGCAAGAGAAGGAGTGCTTTGAGACTGAGTGGAAGCTTCCTGTGCCAAAACTGAAAGGTACCGAGGGACGCGCGGAACGGAGGCGGTGGCGCGGCGGCGCGGGTGAAGGGGAGCGGCAGCTGCGCTCGGTCGGGTTCGTGGCTAGAGAGGAGATTGTGGACTCCCGGGGTCGCAAAGAGTGTGGCGCGGGCTGCAGGGCAGCGGGGCTGAAGACTAGCGATTTTCTGCCAGTGCTGTTCGCAGGAATCACAGGCGTGGAGATTTGGGGACTGAGAGGCGCGCGCAGACTCAGCCGTGGAAGAGCAGCCATTGTGGGTTGCCCCGCCCTGTGACTCTGAGACCTCGCCCCACCCCACCTACAACCCCGCCCAAGCTGTGTGCCTGCCAGCCTGCAGCCGGGGCAGAACTCCAAAAGATCCAAACCCCAAACAACAAGGAGAAAAGCCCGCAGATCATTTCCTCCCGGTGATACCTCCCAGTGATAACTACAAGACTGTGCACCCAGCCTTCAAAGGCATACAAAAAGAGTATCCACCCCAGGTGATTGGGGAGGCTGAATCACTGGGCCCTATAGGACACCTAACACAGAAAGCCAAAATGCGGAGACTAAGAAACAAATCACATAAGACAGAAATGGAGGAACGCAAACGACTGGATATAGAGTTCAAAACCACGGTTATAAGACTTTTCAAGAATATTCTAGAGACTGCCAATAAATTTAGTGAGACCCTCGAGCATATGAAAAAGAACCATCTAGAAATTAAGCATACACTGACTGAAATAAAGAATAATATACAGAGATCCAACAGCAGACGAGAGGATCGCAAGAATCAAGTCAAAGATATGAAATATAAAGAAGCAAAACTCACCCAGCTGGAAAAGCCAAAAAAGAAAAGAAAAGAAAAGAAAAGAAAAGAAAAGAAAAGAAAAGAAAAGAAAAGAATCAAGAAGTATGAAGATAGTATAAGGAGTCTCTGGGACAACTTCAAGTGCACAAACATCAGAATTATAGGGGTACCAGAAGAAGAGAAAGAGCAAGATATTGAAAACCTATTTGAAGAAATAATGACAGAAAACTTCCCCCACCTCGTGAAAGAAATAGACTTCCAAGTCCAGGAGGGGCAGAGAACTCCAATCAAAAGGAACCTAAGAAGGACCACACCAAGACACATCATAATCAAAATGCCAAGAGCAAAAGACAAGGAGAGAATCCTAAAAGCTGCAAGAGAAAAGCAGTTAGTTACCTACAAGGGGAGACCCATACGACTGTCAGCTGATTTCTCAACAGAAACTTTGCAGGCCAGAAGGGAGTGGCAAGAAATATTCAAAG
>PVJC01006715.1:0-17046 GCA_004026665.1 Murina feae | reverse complement strand
CTCGGATAAAGAGCTTCACAGACAAGAAAAAGCTAAAGGAGTTCATCACCACCCAACCAGTATTATATGAAATACTGAAAGGTATCCTTTGAGAAGAGGATGAAGAAAAAATACAGATAAAAAATTATGAACAACAAATACATATCTATCAACAAGTGAATCTAAAAATCAAGTGAATAAGACATCTGATGAACAGAATAAACTGGTGAATAGAATAGAATCAGAGGCATAGAAAGGGAGTGGACTGACAATTTTCGGGGGTAAAGGGTGTTGGGGGTGCGGGAAGAGAATGGACAATGATCGTACACCTGTGGATGAGGACGGGAGGGTGGATGGGGACAGAGGATGGGGTGGGAACTGGGAGGAGGGGAGCTATGGGGGAAAAAAGAGGAACAACTGTAACAATCTGAACAATAAAGATATTAAAAATGAAAAAAAAAGAGAATAACTCTGTGTTGCTGGAAGCTACTAAATTTGAGGTAATTTGCTATACAGCACCAAGAGAAAACCGTGAAATACATTTTGATGGAATTATATTCTATCTTAATAAGTTACTAATAATTACTTATTCCAAGAAAATTTTTTTCTTTCCACTTAGTTTATTCAAGATGTTAAATTCATATATCTATTTTGGTACTATTTCAACCTAAGTCAATCATCTGTCTGAAATGTGTGTGAACAACATAGAAACCAACCATATTTCACTTTTTACGATATGCTAGTTGGTAACCGTGCTAGAGCTGGTATTTGAAACAAGAAAACCACACCAGAATTACAATTTACTCATTTTTTTTACTACTAGGTTCTTGAACCTAGTTGTTAAATCGAGAGTCACAAATAGTGTTTAAATAAAGGACACTTCATATTCATTTGTGAGGTATGCAAATTTCCTATTGAAGAATAATAAATGTGCTTCACTTCACTGCTTAAGAGTCAAGCTCATCTATGCTTTTCATCATTTGCTGGAAAGGAAATACAGGAACAAAAAAACATGTTATTGTAAAAGCAGGCTCCAGCTTGCAGAGCATCCACAGAAAAGATGACCAAGCAGAAAAAAAATCTGTCCGATGGTCCTGCGGGTGGCTAAGTAACGAGGTGCAGGCCAAACACACCCGTCTGAGGGGAGAGACACACTCCACCTCCAAGAAGGGAGCAGCTGGGATGGGCAGGCAGCTTGCGGTGTGGATTAGGTCAAAGGTGGAGTGCAAATTCCAGGATCCGCATGGAGGATATCTCACTGAGGACAAGGAAACTGCAGGAAATCTACGCCAGCAAGTTTGAGACAAGGGAAAAAACCCCAAATTTCAAGGAACTTTCCCCTCAAAATCTGAAATATCAGAACACGCCCCACCCCTGTTGCTGATGATCACAAAAATGCCCACATTAAGACAAACTTTCGAAATGAATGTTTTCAGCAGATTTTACTCTTGTGTGGCATAAAGGACTATCTCTTGTTGATAAGACTTCCTACATGTAAACAGGATGGTCTAAAACCAAGAAGAAACAACTCTAATACTGCTTAGACTCTGCCTTTACTTGTTAGAGACAGCATATTAAAAACGAAAGGTACAACACCGGTTTTTGATAATGTGAGTAGCCAAATGTCTTTCATGCTGTAATCAAAGAAAGTGTACCTGGGCTTATCCTCTGTCGCTGTTTTTACAATAAAGTTCAAAAGGGGCATCTTATGGGGGAAAGCACTGCACACTTGTTTTTTCTAAATTAATCAGAACGTCACCAAGAGAAATGAATGCTAGCTAGGCCTATTTTATTTTAAAAGAAAAAACTAGCCCAGCTGGAGTGGCTCAGTGGTTGAACCAGGAGATCACAGTTCGATTCTGGTCAGGGCACATGCCCGGGTGGCAGGCTCAGGTCCCTGTGGGGGACGTGCAGGAGGCAGCCGATCAATGATTCTCTCTCATCACCGATGTTTCTCTCTCACCCTCTTCTTTCCTCTCTGAAATCAAAACATACATATTTTTAAAAAGCTATCCTAGACCCCTTGAAAGTATTTCACTTTTGGTTTTCTTTTTTTAAAAATATATTTTATTGATGTTTCACAGAAAGGAAGAGAGGGATAGAGAGTTAGAAACATCAATGAGAGAAACATCGATCAGCTGCCTCCTGCACACTCCCCACTGGGGATGTGCTTGCAACCAAGGTACATGCCCTTGACTGGAATTGAACCTGGGACCCTTGAGTCCACAGGCCGATGCTCTATCCATTGAGCCAAACTGGTTAAGGCGTTGGTTTTATTTTTCTGACTGTTTGCGTGGGTCAATTTTGGAAATCCACTTTTCAGGTGGTTGCCACTAAATATTAAGTGTGAAATGGTTATGAATTTTGGCCCAGGCTGTCCGGTGTTTCCTCTGGGTGTCTAGCCTAAGCTAACTACATCTTCCAAGTGAATCTCAGCTTACCTATTCATCTGGAAAGTGTACGAGGCAGCACAGCAGGCCCTCTCAACACTTCTGTCCCACTCTGCACAGATGATTACAATATTTATCACCATAGGAAGTTACTTATGTCACTGTCTCTCCTGTTAGAATCGCAGCTGCTGAAGTTAGGGTCTATGCATCACTTATTTTTGTACCGTCTCCTTAGCTTACGTTCTGTTACATAGGAATGCCTGAATAAATGATGAATGAATAAACTTCTGTAGTTTATATAATTCTCAAAATCATTACATTAAAACTTTAAATATTTAAAAGATAAATATAAATATTTAAATATAAATATTTAAAAGATAAATACAAATAAAATTATTAAGAATCAACAAAGATTTGATAGACTATTTAAACTTCTACAGGCTTCAAATTTTTCAAGTAAAAAAACTAGGAGAAAGAGAAAAAAAGGCGTCTCTTCATAATGCCAATATAATGAAGTTTTATGCTTCCAAAGCACAAGTCACTGCCATTAAGTCTTTCAACATCCCTGCTGGTGTGAGGTTAGCATTCCTATTTTGCAAAGGAGAAAAGTGAGGATCACAGGGTGCTAAATGACTTCTCAAGGTTTTTTGTTTTGTTTTGACTTTTGTTAATCCTCACCTAAGGATATTTCCCCCATTGCTTTTCAAAGAGAATGGAAGGAAGGGAGGGAGGGAAGGAGGGAGGGGAGAGAGAGGAAGAGAAACATCAATGTGAGAGACATTGACTGGTTGCCCCCCACAAGGGCCCTGACCAGGTGTGGGGAGCAAACCCACAACCAAGGTACCCCTGACTGGGAATCAAACCCATGATCCTTCGATGTACTGGCCAATGCTCTTAACCATTGAGCAACACCAGCCAGGGCTGATTTATCAAGTTTTAAGAGCTCATTAGTAGCAGCCAACACTTACACAAAGACCTTCAACTTCTAAGTCCAAGAGATCTTTTCACTACAACAGCCTGCCTTCTCATTTGATGAGTTTTGAATAAAGACTGTGTGTTCCCTTGTACCTGTAACTTTCCTTGGAAATAGTGTCTTTGCAGATTGTATTCAAGTTGAGATCTATTCATACCAAAGGGTGGACCCTACATCCAACGACTGGTGCCTTTGTAAGAGAAAAGGAAGGGTCCTAGACGGTTTGGCTCAGGGATAGAGCATCAGCCTGAGGACTGAAGGGTCCCGGGTTTGATTCTGGCCGAGGGTATATGCCCAGGTTGCGGGCTGGATCCCCAGAGGGGGGCATGCAGGAAACAACCGATGAATGATTCTCTCTAATCATTGATGCTTCTATCTTTCTTTCTCCCTCTCAGAAATCAATAAAAATATGTTGTTGTTTTTTTAAGAAAAGAGAGAGAAAAGGAAGGGGAATTTGGATACAGAGAAATGAGAAATACATGGGGAAGGCGGCCATGTGCGGGAGTGATACAGTTAAAAGCTAAGAAATGTCAGGATTGCTGGCCACCACCAGGGGCTGGGGGGGGGGGGGGGAGGGGGGAAGGGATGAGGGTGGGAGGGCGGTGATGACATGGGACAGATTCTCCTTCAGAACTTCTGGAAGTAACCAACCCTGTCATCATCTTGACTTTAGGCTTGTAGCTTCCAGAAATGTGAGAGAATACATTTCTGTTGTTTTAAGCCACCCAGTTTGTGGTCATTTGTTACAGCAGCCCCAGGACACTAATACAGGAGTTAGTCATTGCCCTGTAGCATGCATCGTTTTTATGCAGCAGTGTGTGTGATAACAGGATTTAAGTTACTCATTTAAAGACATGTCCTCTCTCTGACCTTCCACGGAGGTAGAGGGAAACTGCAAAAACAATTTAAAGGAGAGTTTTACCAATTTTAGAGTTTGCCTGATTGTTACTACTGCTACTTCTATATATTTTTAAAATATGAAAATATTTATTAAAAATGAGCAGTGAGATGATATTATAATACCTACTTGTTCATGCCCTCCCAAATACGGATCCTCTTCTGCCATTCTGGAGCTGTATAGCAAAGCAAAACAAAAGCACACCGTAAGGCTGACAGGAACCTTACCAATTCCACCATGCAGGAGTCAGCTGTATTATGCCAGGAAGACCAACTAAATCCTTTTTCAAAGGCCTGAGGAGGAGGACACAGTGCAGTTCTTTGGGGCCTAAATCTAACAGCAGAAAAACTGCATAACTCAGGAATCAGCATGTATGTGTACCCCCAAAACCCTTCCGCCAGGCGCAGAGCAGTGTCCTGCAGCCTGGTATCACCGATCTTCATCCTCCATATAAAAATCCTATTGGGGTTCTTAGAGGCCATTTCTTTTCGCACCCATGTAGCCGTCAATGATGCAGTCTCAGCTCTCCGTGTGGGTTATTGGCTCGCCCTGCGTGAACTGTGTGATGGTGTGAGGATTGCCTCCGTGCTTTCTGTATGTGTATGCTGTTCCAGTTGAGAAGCTAAGAGGCAGTCAAAAGGGCAGGGTCAGTGCATCAGGGCACCAGGGGAGGCTGCTACAGTGTGCTGTGCTGTCCGCCAGTGCGTCCCTCTGCGGCAGGCGTTTCCTGCCATTGTCAGCACGGTGCAGTAGTCCCCTTATCCACGGTTCACCTTCCGCAGTTTCAGTTACCCGCCGCTGAAAAATGTTACATGGAAATTTTCCAAAATAAGCAATTCACAAGCTTTAAAATGGGTGCCTTTCTGAGCAGCATGGCAAAACCCCTGCCATCCCACTCCGTCCCACTCGGGGTGTGAAGCATCCCCCTGTCCAGTGTCTCCAGGCTGTACACCCCACCCACCTGCTGGTCACCTCGTAGCCATTTTGGTGTCAGATTGACTGTCACGGCATCGCAGCGCTTGCGTTCAGGTGACTCTTATCTTACTTAATAACGGCCCAGCGTGCAAGTAGTGATGCTGGCAATTCGGATATGCCAAAAAGAAGCCATAAAGGACTTCCTTTAAGTTACAAGGCGAGTACAGCCCAGTAGGATATTTTGTGAGGTAGAGACCACACTCACATTACTGTTGTTACAATTTATTGTCCTACTTTTTCTACAATGTTATTAGTTATTGTTGTTAATTACTTACTGGGCAATATTTATACATTAAACTTTACCATATGTATGTACATAAAGGAAATATGTACTATTGAGGGTTTGGCACTATCTTTGGTTTCAGGCATTTACTAGGGGTCTTGGATCGAATCTGCCCTGGATGAGAGGGGACTATTGTACAGGAATACTGTAATATTAAAACTTCAGAAGGAAGACATAAGAATATGAGCCCCTATTATCAATGCTATATTCTCCAACATAATCAACTGCAGCCAGATATTGATACACTGCAAGCTTAGCAATCTTCTATTATCCAGAGGCCCTGAGAAAACCAAAGAACCATATTGCCAGATAAAAACAGTACCTAACATCATATATCATACTGGATTTATTTACTTAAGAAATAGCCTCGTATAGGTTAATTTTATTTCAATTTACTAAGCTCAAGTTTTAGATATAGGTCATGAGAAATTAAAAGGTAAAAATATCACAGGCTGAAAGCAAATATTAATTCCTGAGGCAAAGTTTCCCTTACCCCCCAAATGAAGTGTATAACGCACTCAAGGGCACTTGGGACTGGGCTGGAAATGGTAGCTGCTCGCCAAATCTGTTCTCCCCTTTCCCACATGGACAGCTGTATCTGGAAGTGTGACCGTCAGCTGGAGTGGGCCCCACACTTCCTGGGAGCCAGGGAGGGCCGTCTGATGACATGCTCACCAGGAGAATGTCAGGACTCTTGTGTGTCACTGCCAGGTGTGGGCTTAACATCCTTCCTCCATGTTTTTGTTTTTTCTCTTTCCCATTGGCTAAAACCTAGACACGGAGCTTCTACCACACAGGCGACAACGAATGGCAGGTGGCTAGTACCGCCGGTGATGGGAGAAGGAATCTTCTTGGTTCTTTATCCCAGTGTCCTGATGGATCTCCTTGTTAGAACAGTTTAGCCCTCACTCTAATGAATACATCGCCCAACACTTCAATATGGATAAAAATCATCCAAAGAAGACCCTACTACTCAATGAAATCCTCCAGGTTTCGGCTAGAGCCCCGTGTGACAGGTGAGGGGAGAGCCAGCCTCGAGAGGGTGCCTAGTGGGACACAAGATGGGGTCCAACTTCACCATCTGGGCAAAGGGCAGCTCTCAGCCCCAGAGAACAAGAAGGTCACGCAGATTTGCAAGAAAGTATTTGTCTAAAACAAGAAATTACTGCTTGAAGATGTACAAACAGCAATACTCAATTAAGACAAGCAGTCAAAGGGGTGGTGGGGGGGAACTGACTTGACACAATAAAGAGAAATTAAGTCATTCGAAATTCAAGAGTTTAGCCATTGCTGAGGGTGTGGCTGGATATACAACTAACCTCATCGTGGCCCATTTTTTCATCTGTAAAATCAGAGACTTTGATGGGTTGGACTTTTGAGATGAACTCAGAATGTTAGTGAGCTAATCAATGTTTATTCAAAGAACCAATCACCTATATCATCACTCTTTTTGTAAATTTGGATTTTTAAATGTATTCAGGTATATAACTATATTAAAGAATCATTAGCATAATTTTCAGTTATATGAAGAATACAAGGAAAATAGTATTACAACACACAGCAATACCAGTTACAACATTCCATATGAAAAATCCTTATTTTTAAAACACCACAGGAGACAATTTCCAAAAAATAATAATAAAATCCTTTTTTCTTTTGTCTTTAGGCTTTCTATTAATCTGGGCTGATCACTTGAATCCTCTCAAACAATCTTAGCCCACAATCTTCAAAAGCAGAGGTAAGACTGTTGACTTGTGAAACTGACAGGACACGTTCAGTACCTCTATTACATTAAATATATTTATAGTTTTAAACGTATGGATCGTTTCCTGGCCTTCAAATGCATGGATTCAATATGAAGCAGCCCTCACTGTAATTTAAAAAAACCTCAATTAAATCTACTTCATTAGGACTGATGCAGGGCTATTACCATGATCACAACTGTAATTAAAACCTTACTGAACCTAAATTGTAGGCACTGGACAAAATGCCCAATGAAATGCAGTCCTCCCTCCAACAAACTCCCAGGCACAAATGTGTGCCAAAAGGTCACAGTTTTAAAAGGCCAACAGCAGCCCCAAAGATACTTGGGTGATGGTTAAATCTAAACTTTTACACACTTTGTAAGACAGTTTAAGTTCATTGTGAAGAGCTGAGGTAACAGTAACCCTAGAGTGATGTCAATGTTAATTCATAGTTTAAAACTAAATGTCAAAAGAAACCAAGACTTATTTGGAAAGGATGAATCACTGGGTAGTATTTGCATTAATTGTAAAAGCAGGTTTTATTTCAAAAATGTGAGCTTACAACAAGCCCCTGGAACTGAAGGATAGGAAAGGCCAGGGAAAACCCCTGCTGCCCCTCCGCTCCCCAGCTCTTCCTCTCACTTTTCCTTTGCACAGTTCTGGGCTTTTGAGGAAGGACCTTGAAACAGAAAGGGAGGTACTGTGTTGACTGCTGAGAAGACACTGCTAAACTCTGCATCTACCTCCCCAACAGTGAGGTTTGAAGAAAGATGTTCACTCCATGGAAAGAAAAATAGAAAACGTAGCTGCCTAGCAACAAATAAAACATCTCCGGTGAATTGTTTGCATTTCCCAGGTGAGAAGCAGAATGTTATAACTAAGTTCTGAACATGTGGTGAGTTCTACGTGCAATGCCTAACGAATCATTTTCTACACATACGTGACAACCTCACGTCTGACATCAAAGGCCAGCAGGAGGCGGCAAGACCAAGGCCACAGGATTGGACCATTAAGGATAGAGCTGGAGGCACTTCCATCCTTGTAACTGGGGAAATTTTCTAGAATCATATATAGTCATATTTTTTCAGCAGGGCCCACTATAAAAAAATAGATTCTTCTTATTCTACTAGGTTTCATTTTTTAAAAATACCAAAAGATGTTAAACCCATTAAATGAGTTCAAGATCCACTAATGGGTCACAATCTAAAGTCTAAAGTTTGAAAACAGAATTTGAGGTGCCATCCAGAAGTGCAGGTAGGAATCAGAGCGAGAAAGTTTCTCTATTTTCAAGATTATATTCAGCCACAACAGACACTGCTTTGGTGTAATTTTAATGCCTCAACTTGGATAGCAAGGAGGATAAAATTTCAAGCAAAAGAGTGACTTTTCACCATTCTCTGTTGAATAATAAATTATAAAGAGAAAGAATATGCTGGAGTCTCTTTTTATAGAAGAATTTTTTTGAGAGAATGTGCTATAAGGTATAAGACATGTACTACACATAATGTGAAAACTCAGATGAGAGTATCTTTTGACTCTGCAACTCCACTTCTAAAAATTATATGAGCAAATATGAAAGAAAATAAGTATAAGGATATTCATTGCAGCAAAAAGATAAAAATATAAATGTATTTTGATAGATTATTTATAACTAGAGGCCCGGTGCACAAATATTTGTGCATGGTGGGTGGGGAGGGGTTCCTCAGCCCGGCCGGTGCCCTCTCGCAGTCTGGGACCCCTCGGGGGATGTCCACCTTCTGGCTTAGGCCTGATCCTGACCATGATCGCAGGCCGCAGAGAAGCCACCAAGAAGCCGCCAGCGGAGAAGCAGCCTGCTCATGATCGCAGGCAGGCGGCTTCTCGGGCAGCGGCCTATGATCACGGACAGGCGGCTTCTTCAACTCCAGGCAGAAGCTAGCCTCGGACACTGGAGCTGGTCTTCTCTGTCTCCCCTGCCTTCTGAGTCTCCAACAGGCCTGGAGCGGCCAGAGCTGGGATGCTTGCGTGGTAGCTGTGGCCGCAACCCAAGTGTCCCAGCTCTGGCCTCCGCCATCTTTGTTGGGTTAATGTGCATATCATTCTGGATTGGCTGGTGGGCATGGCCGGTGGGCGTGGCTTAGCATAGTGGAGTGAGGGCTAATTTGCATGTTTGTCTATTATTATATAGGAGGATTATGCTATATTCAGTTATATGTTATGTAATTGTTAAAAATAGCAATTCAGATTTTTATATAATAACATGGAGACTTTTACTCCCTATATTAATATTTCTATGCTTTACTCTTTTAACTCATTTATGTAATTGGAAATATACATTATAATAGAAAAAATAATTTTTTCCGAACTTATTCCGAATTTTAAAGTTTAAGCCTGACCTTTTAGACAATTAATAACATGGTGAATAAAACATGAAATATGGAATGAGTCAAACATTAATAAGCTCTACTGATATCCTCTTTATAATAAATGTAACAGAAAAAAATTTAGTTCTAAATGTGCTGTTTATATCTTTCTGATGATATATTGGCTTAGTGATGAGGGAAGGAAAGTTAATGGTGGGTTTGGTTACTTTTCGCATGGCAGCTGATTTTTAAAGTTTTTGACAAATAATAAATATTTGTGTCCCACCATATTTATATTTGTATTAGGGGCCTGGTGCACAAAAATTTGTGCACTGGGAGGTGGGGGGGTCCCTCAGCCCGGCCTGTGCCCTCTCCCAGTCTAGGACCCCTCTGGGGATGTCCACCTGCTGGTGTGCCTGGCCAGCCTGGGTGAGGGGCCAATGTCTGTTTGCAAGCTGGCCAAGCTCCCCAGTGGAGACCCTCACCCCAGGGGTTGTAGCAAGCCTGGGTGAGGGGCTGAGGGCAGTTTTCAGGCTGGCCACAGCTCCCACTGACCCTCCAGGCCACCCGCTGGCCACCCCATGGCCTCCTAGGCAGACGCCTCGGGGTCCGGCACCCCCCCCCCCAGGCTCCCGTCCGGGAAGGCATCTGCAGGCCCAAGGCGCCAGATGCCTTCCCAGGATGGAGGCTCCCAAGATGGCTGAGGCCGCAGCCTTGGAGAAGCCGCACACCGGGGCCGTGGCCTCCGCCATCTTGGCTGGGCTAATTTACATACAGCAGGTCTGATTGGCTGGTGGGCGTGGCTTACCCCATCCCGGAGAAACGGTTAATTTTAATACTACGCTTTTATTAGTTAAGATAAACTCATTTTCTCTATTTTCCCACTTCTATCTACTTCCAGCTCTCTGTTGTTTCATTTGGATACAATGTGACCAACTAACATTTAGAATAGCTACCTAGTGAGTATGACTACATTGTGCTTGGAGTTGATATAAGGTAAGGTCCCTGCTCACAAATGCTATGTCAGTCTACTGGGGATGGTAGATACATATGCAACATTCAACCATTAATTCATGTGAAGCTTAGCGGTCCAATCCTGTGGCCTTGGTCTTGCTGCCATCACTAAAAACTCCTTACACTGGCCTTGATGCCAGCTAGTGATACAGAGCATATGTTAGCCATTTTATTAGTTGGCATAATAATGTTCATAATAAATTGGGCAGAGCAACTGAGACAGTAAAAGTTTTTGGCATTCTGAGAAAAATCAAGTATTTTTTTTTCTTTTCCATCCTATAATTACGGATATATTGCAACATTCCCTTTTGATTTCTATCCTTATCACTGCTGAGTAAAATGTTTGCATTTTTCCTCCAGGGACACTTGGCAATGTCTGGAGACATTGTTAGCTGTCACAACGGAGTGGGTGGTCCTAACGGTATCTAATGTGTAGAGGTTAGAAATACTGCTAAACATCCTATAATGCATCCCTCACAATAAAGAAATATCTGAGCCAAATCTCAATGTCAAGAATGAGAAACCCTGATGAATGTCACTGCATCATGTCAAGTGCTTGGGTTCACATGGATAAAGAACTAAATTTGAATGACTACTTCTCACGCTTCATATGTTTCACTTAATTCTCACAATAACACTGAAAAATACTGTCCCAGATGAAAAGACTCAGGTTTAGAGAGAGTAAGTCATTTGCTTAGGTTGACAGAATAATGCTGGTGAATCTGACTATGGTTTGTTCATTTGTCTAAGAGGCAGAAGTGATTTTCCTCCTTGACCTCCAAATTTATTTATTTTAATACAGTGTCTTGCTCCAGGTCTCCTGAATGTTCAAGTTTGAGCTACTCTACCCATAGTGTAGCCTGAAAAGCAAAATGAAACTGTGACAATACACAAAACTCAACTGAAGTCTTCCTCAGACAATCAAATGTGAAGGTAAAAATACCAAACAACTTAACTCAGCTTTTTGTTTTGTTTTAAATATCTCCTTTGGTCAACTCCAGAGTACAGAAGGAGAATAAAGAGGTTTTCCTGAAACACAGAAACATATCCAGGAGAAGGGACTCTCGAAAAATATGGTGACTGGCAGGAGGGAGGTGACGGAGAGGAAGAGAGTGAGTGAGGGGATGAGAGGAGAGTGTGTGATATGTGTCTGAGTGAGAGGCAGTTAAATCCAGCAGGAGCAGCAGAGGCTGGCAGACCAGGCTATCTTAGACGGGGAGAGACTACCACCGTGGAGGGCATTCCCCCGACTGTGGGACTCGGGCACGTGTCATCTTGAAGGCCTCATCTAGGAACTCATCAGCACCACCACCCAGACAGGCCTTGGATACTGCCCAGGACCCAGCAGCCAGTCCAGCCAAAATCCTGTGGCCTCACCCACAGACCCACAGACCCTGGGACTTCCACCTCCAAAGGTGCACCGCTCTCACAGCAGTAAATGCAACTTCTCCCTCCCCAGCAGCAGAAATCCAGACACCACATTTGTGCGTTTCCAACGTTCTGTGCATTTCCAGCGCACAGACTTCCAGGGCACACCACTCCACAGGCAGTCTTGGATGCCGCTGTGAACCCCTGCTGGGTGTGATTTTGAACAGACAAAGGCATACTGCCCCACAGTAGAAATTCTGAACTCCCTCTTCCTGAATAACTGCTCACAGACAACCAGGCTATGCATCTTTAGCATCAGGGCCCCTCAGAGTGCATCAGAGCTCTGCACCAGCAAACTCACCGCCACAGTTGTGCATTTCCAATGAGCAGGCACCCAGAGCCCATCTACCCACAGGGCGCTCGGGAGCCACAGTGGGGCCCCGCAAGGTGCGATCTTGGACAAATAGGGACGCACTTCCCCCCCCCCCGCCCTCTTCCCAACACCCCGCAGTAGAAACTCTAAATTCACTCACCCTGGACACCTACCCACAGATGCCTCAATCATGTGGCTTCAGTGCCAGGACCCTTCAGAGTGCTTTAGTACACCATGCTGGCAAACGCACCGCTGGTGCCTCTGTGAGACACCACTGGGAGCACACATCTATCCACCACAGGTACAGCAGCAAAAACTGAGTCTGCCTACCTCACAGTTGCAGAACTCTGGACACTATAGTTGCATGATTTTCCAGTGCCACTGTTGAGTCCCCGCTGGGCATGCACAACTTCAACCAAGGGCATAAGACAGCAAAAATTGGGACACCACCCTCCATGTTGTTGCTGCCTTCTAGACACCACAGTTGCATACTTCTAGCTCACAGGCCTACATCAAGAGAACCCAAATATCTCAAATAGGGAGCTATGCTAGCTTACTAAGTCCAGGAGATCTGAGAGATCACACCAGTAGCACCATCCCAAAAGAACCTGGGTAGCAAAGCAATCGGATCTACAATTAAAACATTACAGCAAAACATGGGAAGACAAAAAAGCAATCCCCAAAGGAAAGAAAAAGAAGAATCACCAGAAAGGGAGTTAAATGAAACTGAGGCTACTAACTTATCAAGAAAGAACTCAGAGCAATGGTTATAAGGATGCTCAAATGACTGGATGACAAATACACACAACTCAATGACAAATACACATAACTCAATGAGAATTAAAAGGAGCTGAATGAGAATGTCACCATCATGAAAATGAACCAAGAGGAGATGAAGAATGACATAGTTGCAATAAAGAACACAATGGAAGGCTTAAACAGTAGACTACAAGAGTAGTCTGAGGACCGCATCAGTCAATTAGAAGACAAGGTAGGAAAAACACACAAACACAGCAGCAACTGGAAAGAAGATTTAAAAACAAGAGGAGAGCCTAAGGGAGCTTTGGGACAACACAAAATGAAACAATATTCACATAATAGGGGTACCAGAAGAAGAGGAAGAGAAGCAAGGAATAGAAAACCTGTTTGAAGAAATAATGAAGGAAAACTTCCCTGATAGTGGCAAGAAAAAAATTATGGAAGTCCAAGAAGCACATAGAGTCCCAAACAAGATGAACTCCAAAAGACCAACACAAAGACATATCTTAATTAAACTGGCAAACACCTACAAAAAGTAAAAATCTTAAAGGCTGACAGAGAGAGACAAATAATTACTTACAAGGGAGCTCCTACTAGTATATCAAATGATTTTTCAACAGAAACACACCAGACCAGAAGGAAATGGAATGAAATATACAAAGTGATGCAAAGCAAGGGACTGAATCCAAGAATACTATACCTAGCAAGGCTAACATTCAAAATTGAAGGTGGAATCAGGAGCTTCACAGACAAAAAAGGGCTAAGACAGTTTATTACTACCAAGCCAGCAATGCAAGAAATGCTAAAGGAACTGCTGGAAAAAGAAGAAACAGAAAGGCAAGAAAAAACACAAACATTAAGAATAAAAATGACAACAAACAAGTACTTACCAATAATGACATTAAACGTAAATGGAATAAATGCATCAACCAAAAGACATAGGGTAGGTGAATGGATAAGAAAACATGACCCATATATTTTCTGTCTGTAAGAGACCCACCTCAGATCAAAGGATTCACACAGACTGAGAGTGAAGGGATGGAAAAAAATTTTTCAGGCAAATGGAAATGAGAAAAGACTGGGGTTGTGATACTTATATCTGACAAAATAGACCTCAAAGTAAAGGCCATAACAAGAGATAAGGAAGGCCACTTCATAATACTAAAGGGAGCAATTCAGCAAGAAGATATAACTCTGGTAAACATATATGCACCCAATATAGGAGCACCCAAATACATAAAACAACTTCTGGAAGATATCAAGGGAGAGATCAATAGCAATACAGTCATAGTAGTTGACTTTAATACTCTACTGACACAACTGGATAAGTCCTCTAAATAAAAAATCAGCAAAGACTCACTAGATCAGATGGACTTAATTGACATCTTCAGAATATCTCTCTCAAAGCTACAGAATATACATTGTTCTCCAGTGCACATGGGACATTTTGAAAGATAGACCACATATTAGGACACAGGCACAGTCTCTTCAAATTCAAGAGGATAGAAATCATAACAAGCATCTTCTCAGATCACAATGGCATAAAACTAGAAATCAACTACAATAAAAACAATGAAAAAAAAATCAAATATTTGGAGGCTAAATAGCATGCTATTAAATAATGACTGGGTTACCAAAAAGATCAAAGAAATAAAAAGCATCCTGGAAACAAATGACAATGAAAACACAACTATCCAAAATCTATGGGACACAATGAAAGCTGTCCTGAGAGGGAAGTTCATAGCTCTACAGGCCTACCTCAAAAAACAGGTAATAAATTATCTAACCTTGCAACTTAAAGAGTTAGAAAGAGACCAAGAAGAAAAGCCCAGAGTGAGCAGAAGGAAGGAGATAATAAAGATCAGAGCAGAAATAAACAACAGAGAGACCAAAAAAAAAAAAAAAAAAAAAAAAAAAAAAAAAAAAAAAAAAAAAAAAAAAAAAAAAATACAAAAGATCAATGAAACCAAGAGCTGGTTCTTTGAAAGGATAAACAAGACTGATGAACCTCTCGCCAGGCTCACCAAGAAACAAAGAGGGAAGACCCACATAAACAAAATCAGAAATGAAAGAGGTGAAGTAATAACTGACCCTACTGATATACAAAAGATTGTAAAAAAAAATATTACGAACAACTCTACTCCAAAAAACTGGACAACCTCAACGAAGTGGTCACATTCCTAGAAAAATACAAGCTTCCAAAACTCAATCAGGAAAAATAAAAAAACTGAATAGACCGATAACTACTGATGAAATTGAAACAGTCATCAAAAAGCTTCCAGCAAACAAAAGCCCTGGACCAGATAGCCTCACAGGGGGATTTTTACCAAATATTCAAAGAAGAACTAAAACTAATCCTTCTCAGACTATTCCAAAAAATTCAAGTGGTAGGCACATTTCCAAGCTCTTTCTATGAAGCCAGCATTACCCTAGTCCCAAAACCAAATAAACACACCACAAAGAATGAGAATTACAGGCCAATATCCCTGATGAACATAGATGCTAAAATCCTCAACAAAATTCTAGCAAACCGGAACTAGCATTACATTAAAAAATTATACACCATGACCAATTAGTATTTATTCCAGGAATGCAAGGCTGGTACAATATCTGCAAATCAATAAATGTGATACATCACATAAACAAATTGAGAGACAAAAATCACATAATCATATGGATTGATGCAGAAAAGGCATTTGACAAAGTCCAACATCCTTTTCTGATAAAAACGCTCAGCAAAGTGGGAATAGAAGGATCATACCTCAACAAAATAAAAGCCTTATATGACAAACCTACAGCCTACATCATACTCAATGGGCAAAAACTAAAACCATTTTCCTTAAGAATAGGAACAAGACAGGGATGCCTGCTTTCACCACTCCTGTTCAACATAGTACTGGAAGTGCTAGCCAAAGTGATAAGACAATAAGAAGAAATAAAGGCATCCAAATTGGAAAAGAAGAAGTAAAATTGTCATTATTTGCAGATGACATGATACTGTACATAGAAAACCCTAAAGACTGCATTAAAAAATTATTAAACTTAATAAACAAATTCGGCAATGTAGCAGGATACAAAATTAATGCCAAGAAATCTATGGCATTTTTATACACTAATAGTGAACTTACAGAAAGAGAAATTACATAAACAATCCCATTTACCATTGCACAAAAAAATTAAGATACCTAAGAGTAAACTTAACTAAGGAGGTAAAAGATCTGTACGTGGAAAATTACAAGATGTTGAAAAAAGAGACAGGGGAAGACATAAACAGATGGAAGAACATACCATGTTCATGGATTGGTGGAATCAACATTATTAAAATGTCCATACTACCCAAAGCAATCTATAGATTCAATGCACTTCTCATTAAAATACCAAAGGAATATTTCACAGATCTAGAAAGAACTCTCCAAGAATTCATCTGGAATTAAAAAACAACAGTAACAAAAATAAACCCCGAATAGCTGCAGCAATCTTGGAAAGAAGAACAAAGTAGGTGGGATCTCAATACCAGATATCAAGATGTATTACAAAGCGACTGTTCTCAAAACAGCCTGGTACTGGCACAAGAACAGACATATATAGAGAAACAAGATGGCGGCATAGGGTAGACACCGTATATGCAGCTGTGAACAACTATTTCAGAAAAACCACGAAAAGAACACACGGACACCACTCACACCCACAGGACAGCTGGCTGAGTGAAAATCCTACAACTAGAGAAGAGTCTGAGACTCAGAGGAGCGGCGGAAGCAAAGTACAGAGGTACAGAGGCGCGCGCACGGGCTCGGGGAAGGGCTGGTACCGGAGGTCGCGGTTCTTTTCCAAAACGGAGAGAGCCACAAGCTCCCAGCGGCTCTGAACTCCAGTTCCAGGCGAGTTTCTGAGGTCCCACAGACACCCAGAGAAGGGGGACTGACTGGCACCGGGAGGAAATTCAAAGC
>PVJC01006714.1:0-53943 GCA_004026665.1 Murina feae | reverse complement strand
TTTAAAAATGTTAACACATGGGACGTAATATTTATAGTGTCATGATAATATAAATGTATTTCACTGCAGAACCAAGTAGTACGACTGGAGGAGGCAGAACGTGTACTTCTGTGTCACAGAACCTTACCCAGGAAAAGAGAATGTCCGACTGGGACCTCTCAGTTTCTGTTCAGGTTTCTCCGCAGCTTCCAGTTGCTCCGGCTCCCACCATGCCTCATGTCCCACCGTGTCCCACCGTGCCTTGTGTCCCACTGTGTCTATTTCTTGGATTCTGTTTTTGTTTTGCTGGAGCACCTCCTTAACCACTTCTTCATGGAGTGTGTGGCTCACAGACTTCTTGGTCTCCGCACGCAATGGTCAGGCATGCTGGCATTTATCCCCATGCTTAATTGATAATTTGGCTGGGTCTAGAATTTTCGGACCCTACAGTTTTCCCTGGGAACTCAGAAAGCATTCTCTATGATTTGCCGGAGTCCACAAGAAGTCAGATGCCAGCTCGATCCTGTTCTTTTGCAGGTAAATCTCTCCCTTCCTCCTGTGGCTGATGGTTTCATCAGGAATGATCCTTTGCCTGGCCTGCTTCTCGTCCAGGCCCCAGTGACCATGCTGAGATCCCCCCTGGAAAAACGTCCGACTGTCTCGGAGAGTTTATTCTCAAGTTCCAGCCTAGAAGTCCTGTTATGGCCCCTGTTCTTGGGGAAACCCCTGCACCCCACCCCCCATCCAGGACTGCCGTTTCCACTGCTCTTCAGGTCGCCCTGATGTCATCTGCTTTATGCCTCAGCCATGCAGACCAGCGCCTTTGTCTGCTGCTCAGTCCCCTTTGTGATTTTGCAACACTGTTATCATCCATTCGCTGCCAAAGGTGACCTTTTCTGCCACTTGGATGGGTTCTTGGGAAGAAAAGAAAGAAGATACATTGTCACCATTTTCCATTAAAGCCTTTTTCGAGCGCTCTTAGCCACAGGACTCTGCACCTTGAACATCTCTAACCATGTGGTTCTTTCTTTCCAGTGGAAAAGCCGCTCAACATTATCAAACTATTGGGAAGACATTAAATGAGTCAGTTCCAGTAAATTTGTCAGCAGCATGTACAGACCCTTTATGGGACTTCTTTTATATGATGTCAGACCCTCCATACACTTAAAAAGAGCTGAGTAAGTTTGCTACTCTTACTTTGATGGTGTGTTGCAAGTTAGTGAAATGACACATATGGTGAGAAGGCTCTTTACCAATAAAGGGAATGGCACTACCTCACGGAAATGGGGGCGGGGTCTGGGCATCTGTTCTGTAGTTAAGGCTGAAGATGACTGATGATGCTGTTGAGTTTTGTTTTTTAAAAAGTCACGGTTCACATGAGGGTGACATTTTCATCACTGTACACACAAACAATCCCTATTAAACTAGTGTGAAACGATGAAACAAAACTAACACTGTAGCCCTGGCCGGCTTGGCTCAGTGCATAGAGCATCGGCCTGTGGACTGAATGGTCCCGGGTTCGATTCTGGTCAAGAGCACAGGCCTGGGTTGCAGGCTCGTCCCCCAGTAAGGGGTGTGCAGGAGGCAGCCGATCAATGATTCCCTATCATCATTAATGTTTCTAACTCTCTCCTTTTCTCTTCCTCTCTGAAATCAATAAAATATATTTTAAAAAACCTAACAGTATAATTACACAAACAAGAATGCTGGCTGTTGAAATGCATGATAAGCAAAAGCAATCATTGATAAGGAACTGTCTTTGGGAAGATGTGGGCACGTGGCCTCTCCGTGCAGGTGTGCTGTGGGGTGTTTCCATGGCCGAGCACGTGGCCTCTCCTTGCAGGTGTGCTGTGGAGTGGTTCTGTGGCCGAGCACGTGGCCTCTCTGTGCAGGTGTGCTGTGGGGCAGCTCCATGGCCAAGCACGTGGCCTCTCCTTGCAGGTGTGCTGTGGGGCGGCTCCGTGGCCGAGCACATGGCCTCTCCGTGCAGGTGTGCTGTGGGGCGGCTCTGGGCCTGTGCGCAGAGGCCACACTCCTTGGGATTGAATTAGACCTCTGTGAACCTTAGTAATACCCCACGTGTAGGTGATGAGTTCTGAATTTTAAGGCCCCTCAGTAATTCACTTTACAGGTTTCCATGGACAAGCCAGCGTTGCATTGGAGAAAGAAAGGCTGTGCAATTTTGCTGGTTAAACGCCAGAGAAAGGCCTGGGTTTGGGGTTGGTTCACAGCTGCCTGGACTTCTCTGCTAAACCAGTGGGCACGGAGCATTGGATCAAAGCTATGTACCTTTCACTAGGAAGATGCCCCTCGGCATATAAGTGCCATCTTGTGTGTAATTTTACTGTTTGCATGGACTGTGACCCCTCGGTGAATACCTGCTCTGGGTACAGCTGGGAAGCCGCTGTTTCTCTCCCCTGGCACTCACCTGGCGGTCTTCCCATCTGGACAGCAAGCCCAGAAAGCCTGCCGAGGCCAGGTGTCCTCCACTTCCCTTCCCTTCGGCTCTGCCCTAGGGTGGGCACACTAGGTCTCCTGAGGACACCGTGCCCAGCCGCCCTGGCTCTGGTGCTCCTGCTAAGCTCAGTTGCCTTTCCTCCCCCAGAGGAAGGGAGGTGCAGCAACGTCATGTGCTTGGTCTTTATTTTCGTGGTTGGCAAACACACTTCATTTTATCAGCTTCCTTACCCCCCGCCCCCTCGTTTTAGTTACTCCTTAAAGGTTGAACATATTTTTTAAGAAGAGCGTCAGGTACATCGTACAGATGGAGATTTAGGAAATATCCAACTTGAAGTACTGAGGAGTCTAAGTTAAAAGACTCTTGAATGGAAACGCCCCTGTTGATTTATTTCCAAATGTGCAGCCACCTGCATCCTCGGTGCATGCGCATGGAACTTGGTTGTGATGTCTCCGTTCCCAAGAGAAGCTGACCACTTGTTTTTAATTCCTGCAGCGTCAGTGACAGGTGTGCCCCAGAGGCGATCCTGGTCCCATCACAAGGGTTAGGACAGCAGTTCTCAACCTGTGGGTCGCGACCCATTTGGAGGTCGAACGACCCTTTCACAGGGGTCACCTAAATACATCCTGCCTATCATATATTTACATTACGATTCATAACAGTAGCAACATTACAGTTATGAAGCAGCAACGAACATACTTTTATGGTTGGGTCATAACAGGAGGAGCTGTATTAAAGGGTCGCGGCATTAGGAAGGCTGAGAACCACTGGGTTAGGAGTTGCTGCCTCTCTTTGCTCTCTGAGCAGGTGAGGTCTCTGTTCCCACGTGCCACTTGCTCTCATCTTTATGTTTTTTGTTCTGATTCTCTCTCCAAGATAGCGCCTTTCTCCTCCTGTGCCTTTTAGGGTTTCTCCTAGAGGGTCACTGCCGGCAAGTTCTCGGCTGTTACTTGTTTGAAAACATCTTTACTTGCTGTCACTGTGAAGAGATGTCTGTTGGGTCTAGAATTTCAGGTGCGCCGCGCTGGGCTCTCTCTGCCCCCCGCCGACTTCTCCCGGCTGTTCCTTCGTTGGCCAGGGAAGGTTCATCGTTGTCTAAGTTGGAGTAACAGTAGTCACAACAATTGAAAACTGCCATCTTCTACCATTTCCTCTCTCGATTTTACCATGTTGGTTGTCAAATTCTATCCAGCCCTTCACGGAGCCTGGATCCTCAGAGGCACCCAGCCTTGGGTCATTCCTCCACCTGGACTGTCAGTCACCGAGTCCCGCTCTTCATACCTTCAAGATACGATTCTGATTTTTCCAGCAGCCCTCTGGCCCCAGATGTCTCCCAGCCTCTGGTCTTAGCCCTCTGGCCATTGCCCACAGAGCCCTCAGGGCTGCCTTTCCGAAAACAGATTGGGTTTTCTTTCTTTTGCAGTGTTTGTCCCTGGTGCCTTCTCCCAAGAGGCTTCCACCCTCCCTCTCACCAGGCATCTCTCTACCTTCCTGCACCCCAGGCTCAGTGACTCTGGCCCAATCACATCTGCTCGCTGGTGCCCTCTGGCTTCCATCCTTTTGTGGTGGGTACCCATCCTTAAGAGTAATTAGGCACTTGGAAGCCACCATGACAAATTGGGGAGAAAGCTTCTTTGTCTAAGCATCCTTCAATCAATTGGTATTTGCTGTTGTTCACTTGTCTTGAGCATATCAAGCCTCTGTATCTGCGAATAATTGGTGTCTCTAAACATCAGAGTCTGCTCCGTTGAAATCTTTGTTTAACTTGTGTAATCGATTTATGCAACTACAAGGTAGAAAATGAGAGCACTTATTTTTTGGCAGAGTGAAGCCTTAATTTCCCATCTAATTAACTTATAATGATAAATATCACTTTAGAAGGAAACACAATTGCTTCATTTAATCAGTGTGATTATTACCAGCACAGCCAATCCATCCAGCACGGAGTGACATGCTTATTTTAGTACAACCAGTTCTGTACTTGCCATTAGTGCGAGGCGTGCTGCATCTTACACAGCCCCTACGTTACCAGCAAGCCGGTGGCATTTGGATTGCCTTGTGTTAAGAGGTAGTCAGATGGGAACCTGTCGTGGAAGCCCCTCGACTTGGTAAGTGGGGGTCACACTATTTTCAAGGGTGGATGCCCGGAGCTCAGGAGCACCCAGCAGGAGAAGACTCCAGAAAGGGGTGGGGCTGGGTTGCCTGCCCCAGCGTGTCAGGAGCTGGAGTCACAGACCTGCGCGGCAGTGAGCCTTTCTGTTCGTCCCACCCGATACCTCGGGTTCACCTTACAGATTTTCACGTGGCCGCCCTTCCTGCCCGTTTCACCTACGGATCCAGGCGTTGAGAAGGAGCGGGATCTAGCTCTCAGCCGCGTGACTGGCTTGCTTCCTGTCCCTAGACCGTAGCTTCGCGCTGCTTCCTCCCCACCTTCTCTCTCCTTCTCTTTTGCAAGGAAGACAAAGCCTGGCCTGGCCTGACTTTCCTCGCACTCTTGCCGCCCTCTGCACCTGCAGTGTTAGCTCTTGTCCACCGCGGATGGCTGGTGGCCCTGGTCGGTTTTCATGTGGTTAGTTGCATAGCAACTCCTCGGTCCCATCACTGCTGGGATGGTCCTAGTGGGGCCCTGGTCCACGGTGCAGGTGAGTCCCAACGGTCACAGCCGGGAGGTGGGGAAGGTCTTGGAAAGCAGTCAGTTCTCACCCACGAGGACTGGTAGTTGTGGCAGGAGCCCGGGTGGCCTGGGGGGATGTCTGGTGGCTGGACTGTCTGCACAGTAGGTGCTCCTGCCCACTCAGACCCACCTCGCCTGCACTCCAGCCTCAGTCTCCAGGGCCCCCCAGGGACCCACCGGTTCCTGCCTTCCCTGTTAGCGCACAGGCCTGCCCCAGGACTTCCCTTCATTTGGATGTCAGTTTGGTTTTAGAAAAGAAAATACGGTTTTACTTAAGTAGGTTTGGAAGTGTATTGGCATGTGGAAACGTTCTCTTTCCTAACTTGCAGGCTGAGACCTTTCTTACGCAGAGAGGCATGACATGGAGACCTCGATGCACGGCCTGGTGCCTGTGCGAGGAGGGCTGTGGCTCCTCGGCCTGGGCAGCAGCGGGTGGGAGCCGCCCGGGCCTGCGCGGTTCTGTCTGCACTCACACAGGCTCAGCTTGCAGGAGGGAAGCTCACACAGGCAGTGCCCGTGGCACATTCCTCGGCCTGTGGCTTGGTGCCCATTGGTTCTAGTGTGTTGGGAGCAAAAATGGGTTGTGGTTGTTCCCCATGCATCTGCCTGCCCTGGCAGGTGGGACGAAGGCATGATCGACAGTTGTGTATCAGCTTTAAAAAACCGTAAGGACACATTAAAAATAATTTAAACTTGTATTCAGGAAGATTTTTAATTGGGTATTTATTATCAGAGCTCACATCTGAAAGGGGGAAGAAGTCTCTGAGGTTGAGTTACATTCATGTAAACAACTGAACCTTTTCATTGCACAGAGTGAAGTCTCTCCAGTTGGGTGTGGAGACCTTGAGAAGCAGCTGAGGAAACCTGGCCAAGGGCATGTTCCGATGACCTCAGTCCGACACGCGCTGACGGAGGCCTGGCCCCAGGATCAGAGCCGACACAGGAACTGAACTCGCTCCGAGGTAGGTCAGAACCGGCAGCCATTGCCAACATTCGCCTGTAAAAATGACTTCTGTTTGATGTCAAGCGATCACGCCTTCTCACGTGCGCTTTCTTGAGTCACTCCCAGCAGAGGTGGTTGTTGCCGGGGATCCCTCTGTGATCCCCACCGGTCCCTGCGGCCTCTGCAGGCTGGAGCCCTGCTGCCCTCAGAGACTCTGGGGCCTGGAGCCGCCTCTGGCCTCAGGGCACCGTGTAAGGGTTGGGGCCACCTTCAGCCTTTTACCATAAATAAAGTTTTTTGAGGCTATTAGGATAAAACTCCTTTAGTTCTTATTTTTGGTGACTGTTATGAGATTCAGCATCTGCTTTTGAGAGGAGTCAAGACACATATTTGGGGAGTGAAGGTGCACCCATGTCTGACCACTGGGTTGGGTTTGTGCCTGGAAAGGCCCCACTGGTCATTTCTGAGTCGGGAAAGGTCAGGAATGTAGCGTAGCTGGTTCCCAGGGAGACATGTACCAGAGGTTCTGCTTGATCCTCAGCTGACCTGACGGCTTTCTTTGCCACCCAGGCAGTAAGAGCTGAGGGGGGGCGGGTCGCGGAGGGGAGGGCGGTGTCGAGGTGGCTTTGTCCGTGGCTTGTGCCCCTGATGGAGTTTATCTTCAGCCACAGATCTTCTCTTATTTGATCATGAAACGCAATCGGCTTCTCTGTAACCCCAGGGCTGGCGGGTCGGAAGGGGACCTGTGCCTGGTGCAGCGGAGCGAAGTGTGGTTGTGACCACCTACGCATGCGAACCGTCGCGTGAGTGATGCTGCTCATGTGGAAGAGCAAGTATTTTTATTTAGTGTAAACATGCATTGGAGAAATGAAGTATTTATAATCTTTTGCACAAATAAGTTGTCCTTAAAGCCGCAGAAAAAAAATAATGAGGCCAAAGGAGCTCTCCGAAGCACATGCTGAGAAAGCAAAGGTGCGGGCTGCAGCTAAGACGTCACAGCGTTCTGAGTCAGGTCTCCTGACTGCGCGCTAACACATGACTGTGCAGTGGAGGGCTTGTGCTGCTGCTTGTTTTTTTACAAAATGGGCTAATTTTGGCAACCAATAGGCTGATATATATGCTTTTCCTTTTCAGGGTGGCTTAAAGTAAGTAAACATGAACTTTTTGGGCTAAAAACCATATTTGTACGATGTGCCATGGAGCTCTCTCCGTACCCGCTGGCTTGTCTGGTGGGGGCACTGTAGGCATGCGGCCTCCTGTTCAGTGTCAGGCACAGATGCCAGTCCTGCCTTTCTTATTCCTTAAAAAGATTGAAGTTGTTTCTGTGTCTTCACTCATGAGAGTGTCCCGGAGGTTGGGGCACCGTGGGGTGGGCTGTGGCGTTCCTGTGGTGTTTACCCACCTGTGCACATGCGGAGAGGGGCCCGAGGGAGCCTGGCCCCTGTGTAACCTCGGAGGCCTTTCGGTGCTTCTCCTCGCCACCACAGCTTTCTCTTCTGACAGTTACTCATTAACTCCCCCGTTTATCCTGAAATCCGTGGAAGATACTGCTTTATACACGTGTAACCATATCGTTTTAAAGAGCGCTATACTGCCCAAGTGTAATAAAGAGAAATTAAGGATTCATACTAAAATGATGTCTGGGTCCCCATGTGGAAGCTCAGGCACCACTGCTCTCACAGGAGCCGCCGAGACGGACACCTGCGGAGGCAGGCGGAGCGGGTGCCGGGTGGAGACGGAGATGCCGCGGAGCTGGTGGTGGCTCTGGATTAGCTCTGAAAGAAACGGGCAGCCCCCTTCTCCTCACGGTGGTTACGTTTCTGGCACGTGAGTGGGCGTGGGAAGTGTCGTGTTGTATGTATGTAGGGTCTGGGCGTGGGAATGGTGAACCCCTTTCTCCTACACGTCGTCCTTCAGTGCGGGACAGTGTTTGCTTCTGGTACGTCCTGCTTGTCCCACATAGAGCCCTCTGCCCGCTATAATGTGCAGACCCTTCCCCACGTGGCTGCCACGGAGCACCACTGCCGCCCACCACAGCCACCTGCTGGTGGCATGGGCCGGGGAAGCTAGTCGACAAGGACCAACAGGGAGCACAGAAATCCAATCGCCTACACAGTGTTGGGTGCATGTGCTGTTCTTAGGAGTCCGTGGGTAATGTTCCTCTAGCTGTTTTGTGTCTGGTCGTGACTAAACATAAAATAATGGATGCAGATACCTTCAGACTGATGCGTAAAAAACAGAGGTTGGTTTGTAGATGCAGGAAAGTGTGCCATCCTCCCGCCCTTGCTTTTTTTCAGTTTGTCTGAAGGCATCCGCAGCAGAAGGTGCTTGTGGAAGCACAGCAGCGCCCTCTCGTGGACCTTCCTTGATGTGCGATAGTTCAGAAAGATGGTCCTGACTACCCATTGACCCAGCCTAGCTGTGCCCAGCAGCCGTGTACCACCAATGGCCATGGGCACGCTTGCCTGGTTTTACAGCCCTGGGTGACCTCAGACATGGGCGAGAGCGTTCGATGTGGCCTCTCCATCACTCCTTCACTTCGTGATGAGGAGAGATCCATGGACCCCATTCTAGAAGAAAAAGGCAGCGAGTTGCTGGAGGGAGAGTCTGGGTCTTTTGTTTCACTGGCACTTCCCAGGCAGGCACTGGGGAAGGGATGGCATGGTCTTTGGCCTCAACCTGAGTGTCTGGTGGGCTCAGGGTTGTGGTGTCTGTGACAGCAGTGGAGAGACAGGTAGCCTGTCTTGGAGGCAGGGGGGAGGGCAAGCTTCAAGGGGTGAGCTGGAACTGAGTCTTTTAAAGAAGAGCCTGTTATCATCAGGGCAGTCACTTGGGGAGGTGGGCACACGACAGGAGGGGCTGTGGAGCAGGGGCGGTGGCAGGAGAGGGCTGGCTGTGGTAGTCTGTGGGCCTGAGGGGCTGTGACTGTGGGAGGGGCGTGGAGGGGAACGGCCTTGGGTGGATGCATGTGGGGGTGGGGGAAAGACCAGACCTGTGTTTTGTTTCATTTTTTAATAAAAGTGATGCTGTCAAGGTGAGACAAATCACATAATCTGGAAGGGCCTTGGGTCAAAAGCATAGTCCAGAGCGCTCACCTCCCTTAGAGGCAGCACTGAGTTATTTTAAAGGGCTGTGGCTCTCTGTGTTTCTGAATTGGTCAGTGTTAGCACCAGCTGCAGGAGTCAGAGGCCCCGCACAAGGGAGAGAAGAGGCTTCCCCCGACAGCCGCCTGCTTGGTGGGCAGGGCTGGAATGGTTCCAGCTGTCAGCGCCCCACACGCTTTCTGTCCTGGTGTTCGACCTGCCCTGTGAACTCACACACAGTTGGGCATGTGCTGGAGAAAGAATGACAGAGCCGTGTGCATGGCTCACTTGAGTGACAACCTCAGACAGTAGATGGTGCTATAGGATCATGCTAAGACAATGAGAAGGTCCCCAGGAGCTGTCACGTGATGCTTCTGTTTTCATCCCAGTGGACTTACCTTTAGTCATGTGACCATGACTGGCTGTAAGGTGACTGGAAATGTGGGTGCTCTGCCTCGAGAAAGAAGGAAGGATGTTGGTTCACAGATGGCAGTCCCTGCCGTACACCCCATTTCTAAACTATATACTTGTTCCTTTTTTATTTATAAGTTTTAGATATCACCTGATGACTTTTAGTTTAGATAGAGGAGGATTTAGCTTAATTGCACTTCTGCCTTCTCATCTCTTCCTGTGTCAGTTACGAGTGCTTTTGGCTGAAAGTAACAGAAAACATGACCTCCAATGGCTTAAACAACAGGGGATTTATTTCTTCATTTATTTCATTAAGAGTAACGTAAAGGTAGGTTTTTACTAGTGTTGAATTAGAGCACAACCATGTCAGGAATCTGGGCCAGTGTCTCTGCAGTTCTCACTATCATTCCCTCATGGTTGCAATGTTGTTGCCACAGCTCCAGTCATCACATCCACACTCAAGGCAGGAACAACTGGGAAGGAACAGGCAGTACAGCCCATGTCCTTTTTATTGGGGCATTCAAGAAGCCTTTGGTATACTTTTACTGGTATCTTGTTGGCCAGAACTGTGTTGGGCATCCAGCTATAGTCACAAAGGAGACGGAGAAAATGTGTATTTAACTCTCATAGCGTCCCAGATAAAGGGGGCAGGGGCCACAGGCCCGGGAGGAACGCTGCGTCAGCTAGCGGGGATAGCAGCCTCATCCTCTGTTGGTTAGCTCAGAACTGTGCGTGCTTACCCGCCCTTGTTCCCCGGACTTCAGACGCCTTCTGGCTCCCCACTGTGTTGGACGTACGGAAGCACGTACCCTGCCATGCCCAGTTACCTCCTCTCACTCTTTCCACTGCTCAGCTTCGGTCATGTTTGTTTTTCTGTTTCCTTTTACATCATCGAAGTAGAAAACTTCATTTTGTTCTGTACCCACAGTTCAGTCAGTTTCAGATCCAGAAATGGCATTTGTGTTCTGTATTATCATGATCAGTGAATGTTGTTTGTCACAGAACCAAGTGAAATGCATGTGGTTGTGTTTTCTTCTCCGTGTCCCACACCAGGACTCTTTCTCGGCAAAGGGACGAGCTAGCACGACTCCTCTTTTGCGTCCTCTGACTGGCGAAAGTCGCCCACATTTGCTTTCCTCTGTCGTTGGGCCGTGCCTTTTGGTTCGGTTTTGTCGCTTCCTGCATTCTCACATTGCCTGGGTGGTAGAGCAGAGGGCGCGAATGGCTGTAGGCCTGGCCTGCCCCAGCAACACCGTGTCCTGGGCTAGTTGCCCAGTCTCCTCGGATGTGCGGCGGGGGTGACTGTGGTGACAGTGATCCTTAATCGAGGTGACCTGTGTCTGCGAATATTGGCCCTAAGCCTCTGTTTTCTCATTAAGAGAGGAACCACGTTCTTCCTTTGCTTCCTCCCAGTCTCTTCCAGGGTTTTCAATCTGCTTTTTAGAGTGTATTCATTCATTTTTCTTGAAACCTCTGTGATGTCTATTTCATTTCAAATTGAGGTTCTGACTTTTTATACAATTTTTTCTGGGATTTTTGTTTCTTAAGCTGGCTTCATTGAGGTGTAAAAACTCACTCTTGTCAAGTGTGCACTTGATATATTCTGACAGATGTGTGCAGTTAGCCATGCTCCATCCCCAAGATGCCCTCTTGCCCACATAGATGTCCTGATCCGCGTCCAGAGTGGCTTGCCTGACCATGATGTTCGGTGACATTGTGTATGTGCAGCACAGAACACCTTGACTGCGCAGTGAGGGACAGGGTGCCCACAGCAGTCAAGCTGGGAGCCAGGGCCTGTCTTTGGCTCACTTGAGTGACAACTTCAGACAGTAGGTGGTGCTATAGGATCCTGCTAAGGTTATGAGGAGGCAGCTACCAAGGAAAAAACTCCATTTGCAGGTCATTAGTACCTTTTCTATGCCTTTCCTCTGTGAGGCCCGATACCAGTTTCCTTCAGAAAACTTCTTGTTCACCAGCTTTTAATCACTTTATTTACTTACTTAAATATATTTTTATTGATTTTAGAGAGGAAAGGAATAGGATATATAGAGAGAAACATCAATGATGAGAGAGAATCATTGAACGGCTGCCTCCTACACGCGCCACACTAGGGATGGAGCCCACACCCCGGGCATGTGCCCTGACTGGAAAGCATACTCTGACCTCCTGGTTCATGGGTCGACGCTCAACCACCGAGCCACACTGGCAGAGCTATGCTATTTCCTTAACCTATGCATTTCTCATTTTAAAAATCCTGGAATTATTTACAGTAGATGACCTCGGCCAGGAGTTGGTTGCTCTAGAATGAGCAAAACTGCTTTGTCATCTTTGAAGGACCAGCTGGTTTTACTTTATATTTCAAGGTTTGTGTTCTACTTTGTTTTTTAATAGTTATAGTAAGCATTTTTAAAGGATGATTCAAAATTAATCCTTAAAAATACCCATTGAAACTGCGACTATCAATTTAACTTAGTTTCAAGTTTATGTTCAGACTTTCAGCAATTTCTTTCAAACTTTCCCTCAATCTATAAGTAGGAAGCAGAGCTCCCTCTGTGTAGCCCTAGGCCTTGCAGGTCTGCACTGTTCTCTGCTGCCAGCATTCGTCTGCATGCCACCTGAACCATCTGCATGCCACCTGAGCCATCTCATGCCACCTGAGCCATCTGCATGCCGTCTGAGCTATTTGTGACCTTCTGTGGGCCACATGGTCCATCAGTGGGCCACCATAGTTGTCCATCTGTGGGCCACCTGAGCCACCCATAGGGCACCTTAGCCATCTGTGGACTCCTGGGCCTTCTGTGGCCACCATAGCCATCCATCCATGGGCCACCTGAGTCATCTGTGGCCAACATAGCTGTCTGTGGGCCACCTGAGCCTCCCGTGGGCCACCTCTGCCATCTGCGCACCATAGTCTGTGACTGCTTCCTTCCTTTAGGTTGCTTTTGGCTATTGGAGCTACTTATAGGGCCTCTAAATCAAAGGCCTCGCCCCCTCCCTCTTTTCCCTAAATCTAACACCTGCTATCCTTACTTGAGAAATGTAGATTTTTATTTAAATTCAAAACTTCTTGATAAAGTCACCTTAAAAGAAAATGGAAAAAGCTTAATTGAATCCATGGTCTTGAGTAGAGGAATGTTACAAGTAGACCGAAAACTAGACTTATCCCAATCTATTTGAAACCATTTTAATATAGAAAACAAAAATGTGTTAAAGAAATGCATATGTGTTGATTCTAAAAATTGTGAGGAATCTTAACATAGTAAAAACAGTGAAATTGAGTAGTTGCGAATTTACTTTAATTGGGCTGCTTGCAGGAGAAGAGTGTGGAATGTCCTGGATTCCCCACAGTGTTCTGTCACTTCCCCAGCGTGTGACCTTGGACAAGCCATCTAGCCTCTCAAGCTGCCAGGCTCACCTTCATAAAGTGGGGATGCTGACGATACGACAGCAGCTAAAGCCCAGTGGCCACTGCCCTCACTGGATTCTCCCAGCAAGCGGGGGGTGGGGAGGGATGGTGGCGGGGGGTAGGGGGGAGGGTGTCATGACTGTCACTGTGTTGTACAGATGAGAAATCCGAGGAGCCGTGAGGGTGAGAACTTCCCAAGGTCTCCTGGCCAGCAGGAGGCAGAGCAGATGTTCCACCAGGAGGACCTGCTCGGGGGTCTGTGCTGGTTACTTGGTGCTGTCCTCACGGCCACACTGTCCAGCCGTGCGGGTTGTACACTGCACACCTCCACTCATGAGGGCTTGCGTGTTGTAAGACAGATGGTAGCCGTGTCCATACTGTCCATTGTCAGTCATCTCAGCATCTCCTGTACTGAGACTTGGTGGACTCTAAGTAAGCTAATACAGATGCTGTGATTGGCAGGCCACTTAATAAACATGCTACACACTGTGCCCTGTGGCTGCTCCCTCACAAGCTCCCTGCCCGTCCTTCCCTCTCCTATCCTCCCTGCAGCGAGCACTGCTCAGTGTACTTACCAGCTCAGTCCTGGTCTGTCCAGGTTCTGTCTGTGCTCAGGACTCAGGATTCTCACCCCTCTCATCTGTGTGTAGGTGAGTCCCACACCTGACTCTCCAGCCCAGAGCTTTTTTGTGCTGTCCAAACTCAGATCTGGGTCTACCCAGCATCTTTTCTTGGGGATCCACAGACATCTCCAACCTCAGACAGCAAACCCAACTCCTGACCGCCCAGCCCACTGGCAGTCTCAGTCTCAGCAGCTCCGTCCTTCCAGGCTTTCGGCTCCTCAGCAGGGCCATCCTTTCTCTCCTGCCCCACATCTAAGCCATTGGGGAAGTCATCAGAATCTATCCAGAGCCTGGTTATTTCTCGCTTGTCCCCTGCCTTCCACAATGAGCTATCTGCTCTGTCTGTACTGGGCTCCTAACCAGTCTCCCTGGGTGAGTCCTGTCCCTACAGCTGCTCTTCCCCAGGAACCCGAGGCCAGAAACAGCTTAAGACTCCTGGGCAGAGTGACCACCACATCTTGGCCCAGGCCCAGGAGACCCTACGAGCTGACCCTCCAGGACCTCCCAGGCTTTGCCTTGGCCATTGAGGACTCCTGGCTGTTCCTGGGCTGCTGGGCGCTGCTCAGGGTCTTGGCCCTTCTGTGGTCTAAGGACATTCTTCCCCAGTGTCTCTGCTCCCTCATGGCCCTCGTCTCAGCTTCATGGCGGCTTTCCTCGAAACTCAAAGCCACCACTGACTCCTGCCCCCTGTCCTCTTCCCTGGTCACACCATCTCCTCCAATGTGTGTCCCAGGCCATTTCGCTGCTTAGGCACACTGTTGATGGTCCTTCTGTCCTCGTTAGAACCGGGCTCCTGAAGCAGACGGACTGCCTTTTGCTCACCGGCACTGGGATGAGTGACAGTTGGCTATGTGTCTTATTAACAGCTATCTCTGGAGAACTTTAACATTAAGTAACGTTACAGATTCCCAGGTGTCAATTATATGTAAGTAATTGATGAGTAACTAACTCATTTAGAGAGTTTAGAATTCTAATGGAATAAACTCTCCCTTTTCCTCTTGTAAGAGTAGAAAGATAGTTTTTAAGAGTTCCATCCTAAATTAATATTCTAGGAACATTACATTTTGGAGTCTTTATTCTGAGGACATAGATAAAAATAAAATAAATTAGATACCAGGAATATCAGATGCTAAATGGCGTGTGGCTATTTATGACGTTCTCCTAGAATTCAGTAGTTATTAACTTGCAAAGACATGACAGCCGAAGTGTGAAATTGATGTGTTTTAATGTGGGGGTGGGGGGGGAGGGAAAGAGCTTTAAAGCATTTTGTGTGTTTTTTTTTTTTCAATTATATATAAACTGTCAATTTACTGGTTACAGAAACCTACCTGGTGCATTAAATCCCTGTCGTTCAGCTCTAGTTTCTTGACTCCGTGAACTCAGGTGTCTGTTTTTACGTTTCTCTGACATAGTCCTGGAGGCAGAAGCAGGACTTGGAAAGGTCGAGAAGGAAAAAGTGATGGGCACAGAGGTAGGGCATTTTAACTCTGGTGGAAGGGCCGAGGTCGGCGCCTGCATGTCAGAACGGATCTCCCGCAGCTGCTCCTGGCCACGCACAGGCTGCCACAGCCAGGGCGCCGTGTGCCTCCTCCTGCTGCTGGGTCCGAATCACTCTGATCTTCAGGAAAGCAAAAAGTACAGCATTTGTTGTGTTTTGAAGATTTCCTGTGCATTGGGTTGTGTCATTTGATGAGGAAAAAAGGAAATGATCACTTAATGAGATGAAAGCAAAATATATGCAACTGGCATTTTTAACGATCGCATTAGCTGAAGGTAGAGCAAATAGCAGTAGGATGGCACAGTGTGACAGTCAGGAAACCAGCTCGACTCTGTGTGTCTGATTAATCACACGCCCTTAAGGTAGCAGGAACTTCAGTAGACTTGGTGTTGTCAGACCCACCAAGTCTAGAGAATGCTCTGCGGCCCCATTGGTACCCTGAGAACTGTAGCTCTAATGGGGGTGCTGAGTACCCCAGGGAGAGCCAGTGCCGTTGGAATATGACTTACTCCTAACAGTTCTGGAGACAGAGGCGTGCCATGCCACATGGGGAGCATCGGGTTGGCCAGGAGGGAGACAGCAGTGAGGGAGAGGCCTGGGCCAGAACCTTTATTGGGGTTTGCACAGGGTGAAGGCTTAGGAGTGGCCAGTTTGAAGAATCCTGGTGGGCGCTGGGTGCTGAAGGTGGTCTCCGGGTGCCTGGCCCTGGCCCAGGTTGATTCAGGGCAGGGAAGCTTTGCCTCAGGAGAGTGAGTTGAAGAAGGAGAAGCATGCACTGCTGGCTGAGCCCTCTGCTGTCCCTTAGACCGGCTAGCCCTAGGACAACCATCTCTCCCAGGGTCGGCAAGGCTCCCAAATGGCTGTACAGATCAAGAGAAAGAAAATAGAGTTAATATAATCTGCCTGTGATGAGTGGGTGTGATGTAGACAAATGTAGAATCTAGGACCCAGTTGGAACCTCTGCCCCCACTGACAACATGGCACACACCACCCGAGACCCCCAGATGGCAGGCTGACCCAGCAGAGGGCCTCCTATCAGACTTGCCACTGTGTCTTTTACAACATTAGCTGTAACCCCAAGTTAATTTTTAGTGCCAACATCTCTCCTGGATTTGGGTTTAGTGTGTTTCACTTCAAGCAGTATCTCATCAGAGAAGCTCCGTGCCCATCCCGTTTGGGTGGGTTGAGCCAGGAGCCTGCAGTGCGCTGGGGCGGCTTCCTCCCCACAGCACAGCCGAGAGCCTTTGAGTCGGTCCATCTTCGCTGCTCTCCTACTTACCTGATTTATGCATCCTTTGCACATTTGTCTTTTTATGAATATACTGGTTATAAATTGTGATATGTCTTGATGTTAAATGTTTTGTCCCTCAGGGATCAGGGTTATGATGGAGAAATCATAATCTTCTCTTTCAAGAAAGCGGGTAGGAAGGCTGTGAAGTCACCACAGCAACTCAGTGGTGGCCTCACCCAGATCTGTGCCTGCAGAGTAGGGGCGCAGGGAGCACAGTGGCCCCTGGGGTGGCCCGGCCTCTTTGCCACCTCCTCCCATATGGGGGTGAACCAGAGACTGAGCTCTGCTTCCTGGAAAAACTAGACCCTAATGCAGAGAGACCATGAGGTTTATTTTTTTAAAACCGTGTCTCCAGCAGCTGGGGAGATGGTCTTTATTTTCTCTGGCTTCCCTAAGCATATTTCCCCGGAGTAATTCGTAAAGAATCTGAATCCAGGCAGCTTTGCACCATCTACTCTTGTGTTAATTCCGTGTTTGTTTTGCTCTGGCCTTGCCAGGACTCTGGCGATATTCAGCTCTTTCTCCTGGATAAGGGAGCTCTGGAGGTTCTGGCTCCATTTCTCAGTGTTTCTTCCGCGGTTCAGGCCCCGTTAGGAGACCCCTGGGGCCAGTCTCCGCGGCTGCACGCTGCAGCCTGTGTCTCCTCAGAGGCTGGAGCCCTGACTGCGGCTCTTCTCAGCTGGCCGGCTTTCCGCTGTGCAACTTAACTGCTGGCTCAGCCTCTGCCTCCAGCCTGGTGAGGCACAGTGCGTGGCTGTGTTCACGGTCAAGTGCACGCTTGCCTTTGTGCATGGCACAGAAATAAGTATAAAGAAACCCATGGGAATCCTTAACATAGTTTTTAAAGGCAATTAGTGACTGTATTCTAAAATAGGCTTTCTGGTTTCTTATTGGAAATAATTGAAGAACGTTTATGTTTTCCTTTTTGAGTCTTATTTTTGACCCTTCCTTCCTTCCTTCCTTCCTTCCTTCCTTCCTTCCTTCCTTCCTTCCTTCCTTCCTCCCTCCCTCCCTCCCTCCCTCCCTCCCTCCCTTCCTTTCTTCCTTCCGTTAATCACCCAAGGATATTTTTTCATTAATTTTTTTTTTTAAAGAGAGAGTGGAAGGGAGGGGGAGAGATAGAGAGAAAGAAACATCAGTGTGAGAGATGCACATCGATTGGTTGCCTCCCGCACACGCCCCAACTGGGGCTGAGGATCATGCCTGCAACCAAAGTATGTGCACTTGACCAGAATCAAACCCAGGACCCTTCAGTTTTCAGTTAACGCTCTATCTGCTGAGCCAAACCAGGGCAATTCAGGGGCATGGCGGGCAGGTGGGCATGGGTCCGAGTGAGTCCTCGCTCTCAGGGGCGCCTTCTTTGTGGTTTCTTGACTCTAATTCCTCTGTTGGGGATGCACTGTGCATCCGATCTGAGGGGCAGCATCAGGATCGCCAGCCCAGTGATGCTGTAAGGATTGTGTCCAAGGTGACCTGAGCACAAAGGTGTAAAGGGTGTCAGACTGCAGAGAGAAGGGGTGACTTGAGGTTGTTCAAGTGCTGCCTCTACCAAAGTGAATACCTCAGGCCACACCTTTGGGGGTACAGTAAAAACACAGCAGAAGAAGAAGGGGGACTCCAGCGCAGTGCCACAGAGCTGAGGGAGCTCTGCCCACCTGTAGCATTAGTCCCACGATCACCAGGATGTGGACAAGGATATACCTACTCCCCTCTGCACTTCTTTTTTTTGTTTGTTTTGTTGTGTTTTTTTGTTTGTTTGTTTTAAGCACTTTATTTTTTTCCATTTTTTTATTACATAAAGTATTACAAAGATTAGTAACATATCTCTTTTTTCCCCTGCCCTTCCCTCAGCCTCCCCTACCCCCCCCCCCAGTGTTTTGTGTCCATTGGTTATGCTTAAATGCAGGCATAAAAGTCCTTTGGTTGATCTGTTACCCAGGCCTCGATTCTTTGTCCTGCCCTTAGGGCCCTCTCGGTGTGCTAGGAGCCTGGTTCAGGGCTCTGCTCTGTCCCTCGCCTTCTTCCTCCTCCCTGAGAGTGGGCTGAGGACTCTGTCCCACCAAGGGTGGCTGCCTGGGGACTTCATAGGGTGGTCTGCAGGGCTCACAGCACAGGTCTGTGGAGTGTTACTGTCACCCCAGAACCTGGGTCACAGGCTCAGATGCTATGAGAAAGAAGGCGTTTTCACTTCTTGGAGGAATCCATTAGGGCACGGGGCCGGGGTGGGGTGGGGAGCAGCCTTTGCCAGAAGCTTCTCTCCCCTCTGCACCCCAAGGCCTTGCTGAATGTATAATCAGTAGAGACATACGCCACAAAAGTCTAAAAGACCTATCATCTGGCCCCTGATCCAAAGGATTAATGATAAAATATGTAATTGAAATTAAAATATACAAAATTTGAATATATTCCTGTTAAAAATGTGAATTTAACTAAATCACAATGCAAAACATTATTATACCAATTATTTTCCCACGTTTTTAGAGAATACTTTTTCAAAACTATGAGTTAAGAGTAAGTTTAAAAATATAAACGAGGGTTCGTTTCAAATGTTGAAATCAGAATCATTTTAAGAGAGCTGAAGTTTAACACCGAGAGTTTCATTAAATCATAGTCATAGCCTCACGTTAAAAAACCTAACGCGGCAATTCTGGTGTCGGCTCCCGCCTTTGCGGGAGGAGGTTGGGGAGCAGATGCCGGCGCTGCTGGGAGAAGAGCTTGGTTATAGAGGATGCACTTGCCGCGAGCTGAGAGAAGTACCCACGAGCGCCTTCCACTCCTATCTTCCCGCAGTCCGGCTCCTCCCCCGGAACCCACGGTCTCTGCGTTTCGGGATGGCATCGCCTTTGCTCCAAGGACTCGAGCCTCCATGTGGGAGAGCATCGTCCTGGGGCCTGGCGCGAGCCTGTCTGGACCCGAGAACGTGAGGGCTGTGGGCTGTGCTGTGCCTAAGGCTGGAGCCCAAGGTACGGGACCCTGTGCTGGGAGGTGTGTGCATGCATGCTTGTGCGAGTGTGTGTACATGTGCACATGTGTGCACGCGGCGTGTGGGCCCTGCAGGCGGGCCGCCCTGAGACTGTGCTGGTCCCACTAGCTGTGCTGTCATCCCCCGGGCTCGGTAGCCCAGGAAAAGAGGTCAGAGTCGGCTCCCCCCTTGCTTGGCATACGGTGGGGGGCTGCGCCTGGTGCTGCAGTGAAGGCGCTTATAGTGGACCGGCACCTGGGAACCAAGGGGGAAGAAGGCAATCAGGGCACGGCAGGCAGTGGGCACGGGTCTGTGTGAGTCCTCACGGCGCCCTCGCTCTCAGGGGCGCCTCTGGACACCGGCTGCCTCTGTGCTGGGGAGCGGCGGCCCGAATGCGGCCCGTTGTTTTGTGAGCTGTCCTCTCAGTGACACTTGCGCATGATTATTTGAGACGCTCTGTCTCCTGTAAAGTTGACAGGCTTTTTACTTAGACGGGACTTTGGAAAGTCCTGTTCCCCTGGAAAGCATCCCTGGCACGTCTTTTCTCCCCGCCACCGTGCTGTGTCCGTGTGGCCCTGAAGGGTTAACAGTCTCATGCCACTCCGGGGGGTGCGCTGGAAGCCACTGTGCTGTTGGCACGATCGCCCTGGTTCCCCGCTTGATGAATGAGCCTGGGCTGCGGAGCGGGCCCACGTGCCAGCAGGGGGCTGGCATTGTCGCAGCTGCGCTGCTGGAGCGACTCACAGTGGCGAGGGGCACGGAATGAGGCCGGGGCTGGCGGCCGGCGGCTGATGTCCGCTTGGCCGGATGGCCTCGCCTGTCGCTGGGGCTTTGACCGTGGGGACCTTCTTCAGCATCATGGGACGTCGGTACAAAAGGAGGCGCAGAAAACGCTCGGAGAGGAAAGGCGGTGCGTTCGCTTTCATTCTGAGATGTCAAGTGCTGGGCTTTACGCGCGCTGTAGGACGTGTTCTGGGCTGCAGCTTTGCGAGTTAACGTTGCTGCAAGTTACTTTATGTTTTCGCTTTTCAAGTGCCTCCTGCTGGCATTTTGTAGAATTTTAGACAGGGGCTGGCTGCAAAAGGTCGATTTTAAAACGTGCCTATGAACTTGTGGAGAAATTGTTAGGTATTTGGGAAACCATACAAGTTTGTATCTTTGCTTTACAGTGGTTTACCCTTGGCTGCCACCTTCCACGAATGACTGTTCTAACATTTAGAATACTTTTCCGGCTGAAGAAATAAGACCGTGGCAACATTGTTAAAATAGTTTCCTTTTAAAAACCCAGACAGCAAATTTCTTAGATTCATCATTCCAGGTGATTTCAGTCTTTAATGCAACTTGATGTTTTAAGACATAAAAATCTATGTTTTTTTCTTAACACCAGACTCAAAAGTTGTTCGTGACCATAAAAATTAGAAACTCCTGGCTGTGAGGGGGTGAGCTGTTGCTTTCAAAGGTGTTGAGAGTTTGCTGTCTTCACCGAAATGCATGAACAGATAGAGAACGTCTTCGGCAGAGACACCTGAGTGAGGGGAGCAGCGGCTGTGCAGCGAGTGAGCCTCTGTTCCTGAGTGTCAGCCTCTTACCCGCCAACCGAGAGGACTAGACCAGCTCGTGCCACAGCAGCGTTCTTGGGTCGTTCTGTGGCAGGAGATAGACATCCCTCAGGAAACAAAATGAGCCCCACTTTTTAGTGTGGCTTCCTAACAAGTCAGTTTCAGAGACAGCAATCCTGGGGAAATAGCGTCTTGCTAAACATTACGAAGAGGACTGTGCCTGGTGGGACCTGTGTTTGGGAGCGGTGGGAGCACCATGACCCATAGAGCTTGATGGGTGCCGTGCCCGCCGTGTGCCCCGGACAAAAGGCACTGTCCTGGGGTGGGGGGGGGTGTCTTCACACATGTCTCTGGGATTCTCCAGACTCTCATCTCAGGTTACAGCATTGATGTGTTTTGTTTCCTCGGTTAAGCATTAAAAAGCAAGATGTCATTAACTCAAGCAACAGGACAGTAAGACAAAGGCCAGAGCAAAACTGCAAGAAATTTTGATCAAATGCCCTAGATTTAGAATGGCCATGATTTAAAAAAAAAAAAAACAATAACGTGTTTTTCTTGTTTTCAGAGAGTAAGGGAGAGGGAGAGAAATGTCCATGATGAGAGAGAATCATTGATCGGTTGCCTTCTGCATGCCTCCTCCTGGGGATCGAGCCCACAACCCAAGCATGTACCCTGACTAGGAATCAAACTGTGATCTCTTGGCTCATAGGTTGATGCTCAACCACTGAGCTACACTGGCTGGGCTAGAATGGCCACCATTTTCCACGTGGCCTCTCATCATTGAACATTTATGTACAAGAAAAATCCTGTCATCATTCTTTTGGGACTTACTGTGATTCACATAGTTTGTATTGGCCCCACTGTGTATAGACTCAAAATGTCTTCTTTCTCTGGCTGCTGGCTCAGTTGGTTGGAGCATCATCCTGTACACCAAAAGGTTGCAGGTATGATCCCTGGTCAGGGCACTCATAGGAGGCAGCTGATTGATGTTTCTCTCTCTCCCCCTCTCTCTCTTTGCTCCCTTTCCCCCATTCCTGTCTCTCTAAAATCAGTTTGTTTTTTAAAAATGTCTTCATGAATCTAGAGCAGCAGTTTCAACTGGTGTGCTGCAAGAATTTTTAAAACATGCAATTTAGTCAGAGCACTGATCGCTTTTCCCTTAGATTGTCAAATTAAAAATGTGACAATAGCCAATACAACAATAGCTGTCTGGTATGAGTGAATCAAAACTATACCTAATTTTTTTAGTCACAGCAAAAAATACGGATTTTTTGGTGTGTCATGGAATTTAGTAATAAATGTGTACTACGAGATGGAAAAGGTTGAAAATCACTGTTCTAGAATCTTATTCTCCAGTAGGTAAACCTTCTCAAATATGATGCATTTTTATTACAACATCTTGAGAAAGTGGGAGTGCTGCAAGTAAGCCCGTGTATTAATGTCGAGGTCACTGGCCATTCTATGTCAGTTCAGTGTGACTCTCACTAAACAGTAACATGTTATATGTTAGTACCTGTTCTCATCTATAATATGGACTTAATAAAAATGCCTTTGACAGTTATGAATTTTATTAAAACTGACTGTCCTGCTTATACCAAATCTCTGGCAAAGGTTTGCAGGATGTGAAATGTCTTCTTTTAATTGATTAATTTTAAGGTGCTCCAAATCACGTGTGTGGAGCTTTCCTAAGACTGGTATAATGTGAACCTTTTCACGTTTTATTGTTTGCTGAGGTCAGTGTAGCAGCAGATGGCTGTCGGCTTCGGCAGCTGTATATTTTCAGGGATTTTCATCACCTCTGAGTTATCCATACAATCCTCCCTTCCACGGCAGGCTGTTGGCTCTTGACTGAGCGTGAGACACAGATGGATTAGCTGAGTCATCAAAAAGTACAGTCGGAAGAGAATGATGTGCAGCTTGGCCAGGCCCTCCGTAGTCGATAGTGCTGACCTGGCAGATCCTGCCGGCTGGGACCCGAGCGGGGCCTGGAGCCCAGGTCACTGCTGGGGAAAGCTCGACCCCACACACCCGCCTTCCCTGGTCTCATCCTGTCCAGGTGGTTGCTGCTGCACCCAGATCATGGTTGCGGAGTAAAGGCATGGTGGGAGGGGAGCGGGGTGGTGACACGTGAAGGCTCTCCCCGACCCGGTTTTATGAATAAGATCCTGTATTTTCACCTTCTCACGGAGTACTTTGCCCCAAGTATGATAGTGCCCTGTCTGTGCCCAGTCATTCTACATACTGAAGCCCACCGTCATGGGGGCAATAACTCTGAGTTGAGCCTCAGTCTGAGGCTGGGATCCAGTTTCCAGGATGGGGACGTGAATGTGGTGTGGGACCTCTTGTAGAAATGGAGTCCCAGTCTCATAGAGGTGCACCACCTCTGAGCACTGTCAGGGACAGGCACTGAAGATCCGTGCTCAGTCTTCATAGAGCAGCTGGCTGTGGGTGACACACCCGAGGGAGCAGGCGCTGTCATGCCAGCCTTCTCACCTGCTTCCAGCCCGGTTTCACCTTGCTGAGAGAACGCCTCTTTGTGAGTTCAGAGCATGGTTACAGGCTGGAGGTGTTGGATGGGATGTTAATCATGTCCCCACCTGGCCATCCACCCATCACCCATCCACCCATCTACCCATCCACCCATCACCCATCCCTCCATTCACCCATGTACCCAGCCATTGATCCATCCGTTCGTCCGTCCATCTACCTGCCCATCCATCCATCCATTTATTCATCCACCCGTTCAGCATCCACCCATTCATCCATCCAACAAGTACCCATTAGAGCTTTCTGGGCACCAGCCCCAGGGATTGGGGCATGCACAGGCCAGGTGTGGGTAGCAGGGCCGTGGTGAAGGGGCAGCCCAACTTCCAGACTTGAGGTTTGCTGTGGAACAGGCCCTCTGAGTACCACTCAGTGATGAGCAGGTGGACTGTGTGATGTGTTGCCCTGACCTGTGTGCATCAGGAGGAAGGGATCTTCCCCAGTCTCTGGCAGGAGTGGAAGATGCGTGTCTGTCAGGGGAGGGTACAAATCAGGAAAGTTGCTGACCCGCTCCCCCAACGCCTCCCGTTGAACAACAGGTTATGGATAGGAGGCCCTGGTTTGGGGTGCATTTCATTGCATTTGGGCTTCACAGCACAAGCGAGGACCCTGCCCCCAGGAGGAGCGGGCAGAGCCCCTGCAGGTTGACAGTTGAAACTATAAGCAAAGGTGTGGAATTAAGTGTGTGGAATTATACTTGAAATACTATGAAGTTGGATCAGATCTTAACAGTGCCTATTTTTAACTTAACTATCAGTGTTTGTTTTGAAAACACAGTTCATATTTTTCCCTTGACTCCAGGAAATAGAATATAGTTTTAAATGAATGGGACTTCAATGAGGCCATGTTACATGGAGCAAGGTTGGATAGTACACAAGATGCATTGCTACTGTGTGTTCATTTGGAAGGACAGAGTGTGGTTATAAAAATAATGTGAAGTTTTTTCTTCTGTGGTCAACCCTGAGCTGGTGACGTTACCTTGGTGTTCTGGTACCAGGCTCCAACAATCCGTGTCCGGTTCTAAAGACTGGACTGCCCAGGCCTGCTGTGCTGGGGCAGGAGATGCAGCCAGAGGAGAGAGAGAGTGTGCACACATGTGGATTTGTGTGCAGAAACGTGCACGTTTTGCCCCCCCCCCCCCCACACACACACACACATGGGAAGGAGGCAGGGGACAGGACCAGAAGGTCAGTGACCGAGTAAGAAGCAAGCCCGGTGCTCCGACACAGCAGACTCTTGCGGTGACTCAGGGACCCTGGTCCTTGGTTCTCTCTTGAGCGGAAGGTTCTGGCGTCACCTTGCAGTCGCCTGCCCCCGTCCAGCTATGGGAAGGTGAGAGAATACCGAGAAGCTCACAGGAGGCTACATGGCCAGGCCTGGAGGCAGTGCCCACACCAGACAAACACGGCCCTCCAGGGAGACAGACCTCACTTCATCCCGCCCAACATGGGGCCTAACTATCTGGAGGTGGCAGTCATGGGACAGCAGCCTGCAGTGAGCATGGGCACAGGGCAACCACATCAACTGTCCTCCACCAGGGTGGGTGGCGGTGCCCTGCTGTCGGGCCCCCAGTGACGATGGCCCACCAGGCTGGGCTGTGTTTTATTTCCACCTGAGTTTTCTCCTAGGGCCCTTGTCCCATCCTGCAGAGCCCTGGCCGAGGTCGGTGAGGCGCAGACCACAGCAGAGAATGGGACCACCTGAAAGTCAGCTGGGAGGCCTTACACATGACTCTAGCTTAGGCCAGACTCATTTCCGTGTGTCTGTTCTTTGTGAAAGATATGTGTTTAGAAGTGTGTGTAGTGATGATAATCAAATGAAATATATGCCTCGAATTTGCAAGATTGTGTCTGAGAGCTGAGAGTCTTTTGGTCCTTTGAACCAATGCCACTCTGTGGAGGCTCATGGCGGGTTGAGGGGCCTGCGCAGGTTGCTGTGCAGCAGCTTCACAGGCAGGACTAGATCCAGTCCCTGATCTTTCCCCGCGGTGCCTCCGGGTGTCCTGAGCTGCCTCTCCTTCCCCATATCTCACATCTGATGGTGTGTCCTTTACCCTGCAGGTATTAATTCTGCCTATATTTTGGCAGTTGTGCTGTCGCTGTGAGATCTGACACCCCTGGTCTAGTCTGCAGCGTGTCCAGAGTTTTCTCTGATATTAAGACCAACCGGCACCTCTTCTGCTCAGTGGTGACCGCAGACGGCAGAGACAGCCGCTAGGCAGGTGTCAGTCCAGACACAGGTCCACAGCTTCCCAGATCCAGTTCGGAGTTCTCTGCAGAGCATGCATCTTTGTGTACAGGAGGATGGCTTAGAACAGAAAGCCACTTTTTCATTATTGTAAGAATTAGGAAATACAGATGCAAATAAATTGTATGAGCAAGCAGAGGTGATAATCCCTGTAGCTAAACCTTTGAATATGAGCAAAACCTTGTAATTTTCTCTAATCCGTAGATCTGCACTTAGAGTTAGAATTCAGTGACTGTTTAAGATTCTGTGTTTGCCATTATGGCCAGGAGCACAGGGATGCCTGACTTCTGCCTTGGGTTCCCTCCTAGGGTCCCTAGAGAGAGAGGCCACAGGAAGAGAGGAGTGACTGGGACCCCCTTCCCCCATCACTGGTGGCTGAGCTCTACTGCCCAACCACCTCTTGCAGCCCCAGCTCCACAGCCCAGCCCCTGCTGATTCCTGGCATGGTTTTCTATTCTGAGTGTAGCCTGGGGAAGGCCAGGAGGCCAAGGGCACTCACCATGAGAGTCAGGGCCTTGGCCATCAGGAGGCCGCTGGATTTTGTTCACCATGAAGAGTGAACCCCTCCCTGTACTGAAATCATCTGTGACTTTGCTCTGTCAGTTTGACAACTGACACCTTTCTTTGCTTATTAGCGAGTGAAGTAAAGCTTTAAAAAGTAAGCTCATTAAAGTCTACATTTTTGTAAGGAATTTTGTTTATATTCCGCTACAATTTATTTAAGCTGAGTACTTGTCTTTCTATTACTGACTGTAATAGGCTGTTGAAAGGTTGACTAAAGAAACATGACTCCTATTCAGACTGACTGGGCACACGGAGGTGACTGGGTGCCCTGGGCCAGGCTCATCTGCAAGGTGCTACCTTCTGACAAGGGGCATCCAGGGCCCCTGAGACGTGCAGAGGGACACACGGCCCTTTATCCAGTGGACTTGGGTCGGAGTTGACTGGAAACATCATCCTGTACAGGGAGGCTCTCTGCCACTCTGAGACAGTCCTCATTTGCATGGGCTCACAGGGGAGCAGAGCAAGGAGGCGGGGATAAAGGGTGAGGCTCAGTCCCAAAGCTCAGTTCTGTTTGGTTGTTTTAACCCAGAGGAGTTGCTTTTTGTTTTTTCACTCCTTCTGTTGCTGCATCAGTCTATTCACTGTTTTATCCAAATCTGCACACGTATGGTATATCCAGGCCCTGGCTCCATGCTGTGCCATGGCCGTGTGTGTGTGTGTGTGTGTGTGTGTGTGTGTGTGTGAGAGAGATGTGCTGATCACGCTGTATGAACATTCCCAGTAGCTCAGTTCTGTTCAGTCGTTAAATGTCGTTAATTAAATATTTGTGGAAGTTCTCATTTACTAACCATCCTTCTGTATATGACTCTCATTTACTAACCATCCTTCTGTATATGACTCTACTCAGCATTACGGGTTTGATCATAAGTAATAGGATTTTGTTCACCACCTCATCACCTGGTTCCAGTGGACGTTCTGCCTGGAGAGAATGTGCTCAGTTTGGTTTTCCTTGCTGAGTATTTATTTCCCAGACGGAACTCTGGTTTATCCGATCTCCTTTATGCTCATTGTGCTGTTACATACAGAACCCACCAGCCACGTGCAACTAGAAGGTTAATGGCTAGAGAACAAGTTGAAACATGACTTTGAAAATGTATTTCTTGAAGAATTACTTTAATTTCCCTGAGATTATAAATACCAAGGTTTCTAATATCTGCTGTGGGACTTATGCTGCAAACAGCTTGGCAGAATTAATTCGCCTGCATTGGTTTCCAGGGTCACACCCTCTGGCGTTTCAAGCAGCATTGGTTTTTTTGTCCTGTCAGCTGAGCCCGGAGTTTTGATTGATCAGCAACATGGGACTGGGAACATTGAGGAGCATGGGGCTCTGTCTGTGGGCCCTGCTCTGTGCTATAGTCATGATGACAGCTGATGCTCAGAGTGCATGCTGTGTGCAGGTGCTAATCCATCCCCACGGGCCCACAGCCTTCCCCACAGCCCAGCAGACCCACCAACCTCTGATGAAAGCCCGGCTCAGAGCCCTTGAAAACCTTGCCCGAGGCCACATAGCAAAATACTGAAACAGGCTCATCCAGGACGGGCTGCCGCCCTGACAGCAGCCATCATGTGGGCCACGGACACAGCCAGAGTTCCAGCAAGGCGTTCATAACCCGTGTGAAAGGAGACTGGTAATAGCTGCTGGGAGACAGTTCCTAATACTCTTTCGTATCTCTTTGTGGATAGCCACCAAATAACTATCTGGGATTTTGATTGGGATTGCTTTGAATCTATCGATAAAGTTGGAAGAACTGACATCTTGATAATATTGAGTCTTCCTACCCATTAACATGGACTGTCTCTACATTTATTTAGTTCTTCTTTGATTTCTTTCATAGGTGTTTTGTAGTTTTCCTCATATAGTTTTTGTTTGATTTATAGCTAAGTATTTAATTTTGGGGGTGCTAAGCAGTATTGTCTTCTCTTTCAAATTCCACTTGTTCATATATAGAAAAGCAATTAATTTTTTGTATTAACCTTGTATTCTGCAATCTTGCAATAATTTATTTTAAGTATTCTATGTTGCATTATCACTAGAAGAAACATGTTTGCTAAAAGTAATGCATGATCCTTATTTGCTATGCACAGTCTGCTATATTTGTTTCATGTGTACAAAATCTCTAAGGGGTAACCAAACTAATCATCCATTACTTAGGTGGTTACCTAGAAACGAAACTATTTCACTGTAAAATATAATAAATTGATAGCTTTGAATGCTTTAGTGATATTGTGTTTAGATAATGCTGAATTTGATTATCTTCAAATGTAAAAATTTTATACTTCAGTTACCTTTGTTAAATAATCACATTATCATTCATTTTTTTGCTATAGCTACAGCTTTTAGTATGTTGCTTGATTTATGCTAAAGAGTCAGTAGGCATCGTCTCCATTTAATAGTTATCTTTTTTAAAATGTGCAGTGTTGGCTGTTAAAAATAAAACCTTTGACAATCATAAAAATCAAAATCATTTTTAAGATTAAAATGAAATAAATCTATGCTAATTAGATTGAACACCCTTCCAGATGTCCTTCTGTCCTCCTAGATGAAGCTGGGGCTGCGAGGGAAGCCTGGGTCCCAGGTGCCAGAGGGAAGCTGGTGCTGGCAGCCGGGAGAAGGCAGGCCTACTCCTGCACGAATTCCATGCGTCGGGCCTCTAGTCCCCTAATAATTAGTAATAAGTTTAATCAAGGTTAATGTTTGTCTTAAACACTTTTGAATCTATAAAGTTTTTGAAAATATGATTTTACTGATTTTAGAAAAGAAGGGAGGAGGAGAGAGATGAAAACATCAATGATGAGAGAGAATCATTGATCAGTTGCCTCCTGCATGCCCCCTATTGGGGATCGAGCCCACAGCCCCGGCATGTGCCAGGACCGGGAATGGAATCATGACCTCCAGGTTCATAGGTCAGTGCTCAACCACTGAGCCCACTGGCCGGGCCCATGTGGGATTTTGATGGGCTTTTAATTCTTAGATGTTTATAGTTCAGGCTATAAGAGGTGCTTTCAGAATGAAAGAAGAATGGTTATGTGAAATGCCCTAAAGTGCTTGCATTTGCTGTTTTGCTTTGTTTTATAACCTTTGATACAGAAGTTGGCATTTGTAGAATGTGAAAGTGTCACTTCTGCGCAGCGAGAGCTTTCTGGCTCCCATTCTCCACCCGCACGGCCCTCCCGCTGCTGCGCACAGCCTGCTCATTTTCCGCTGTGAGACATTTCCATGTCCTTTTAAAGGACTTCAACGTGTAAGAGCAGGGAAACAGGACGCTCTACAAATCAGGTGAGCTCCATCAGGGCAGGCCCTCCCGTGGAGCAGACTCAGTCAGTGTCCCTGGCAGTGGGCTCTCCCTCGCCCCGGCCTCCAGGTAAGCCAGCCTGCTCTGCACCCCCTTCACTGGTGAATGGAATGATAATTGGGCCTTCTAATTAAACTTTTTATTTGGGGACAATGTAGATTCACATGTAGATTCACAGAGAGAACCATGTTCCCTCTACTCAGTGCATTGTCACAATCAGGATGTTTGTTGGCTGGGATACAGTCAGGATCCAAGCCTTCCGTTGTCCCTGGGATCGTTTCCATGTGCTTTTGGAGCCAAACCCTCAACCTCCCAATACCTGGCAGCCACTAATCCATTCTCCATTTCTAGTTATTTCATTTCAAGAATCTATAATAATAAAAGCATAGTATGCTAGTATACTGGATGTCCTTCCAGACAACCTTCCAGATGAAGCCTGGGCTGCAAGGGAAACCTGGGACCTGGGTGCCTGCGGGTGGCCAGGAGCAAGGCCTACTCTTGCACGAATTTCGCGCTTCGGGCCTCTAGTGTTATATGAAGGGACACAGAGTAAGTGACTCTGGGATTGGCTTTCCCCACCTCAGCCTAGTTTTCTGGAGATGCATCCAGGTCACTGCATGTATCCGTCCCTTTCATTGCTGCATAGTATTTCTTGGCATGGGCATGCCCACAGTCCATTTAACCATTTACCTATTGAGGGGCACCTGGTTGTTTCCAGTTTGGAGAAGTTGCTGTAAACATTCGTGGGCATATGGGGTTGCAGCCGGTTTCATTTTGGCCCCTCTACAGGGATTTCAGGGGCATTTCCCTGGTGGCTAATGATACCGAACATTTTTTTCATGTTTATCCGAATATCCTCTTCATTGAAAGGGCTCTTCATGAAGGTCTCTTTTGCCCACTTTCTGGTTGGATTGTTTGTTTTGAGGATTTCTTGTGTGTTCCATTTATTCAGTGTGTGGTCTTCGTTATATTTTCTCCCAGTTTGTTGCTTGTCTTTTCATCTTCTCTACAGGGTCTTTAGCAGAGAAAAAAAATGTTTAATTTTGATTAGGTCCAAGTTGTCAAAAAATCCAATTTATCTTATAGATTGTGCTTTTGGTGTCTAGTCTGCTTAAGCATGCTCTGCCCAGCCCCAGGTCCTGGGAAATTCCTAGTCCTGGGAATTTCTACTATGATTTTTCTACAGGTTTTATAGTTTTATGTTTCCCATTAAGCCCCATGTCCTTTTAAAGTGCATTTTGTGTCGGTGTGAGACATGAGTGCCTGGTGGCTGCAGCGCCCTCTGTGGCCTGGCCCCTCCTCACTCAGCTCCTTTCTTGCCTCATGAGCCATTAGTTGGGCACATGGTGCCTGCCCTGGTGCTGTCTGTTCCTTGTGGTCCACGGGTGTCTCCCTGGCAATGCCATGCGAGCTGCCTTGAGGACTGATGCTGTCAGGTGCGTGTTGAGATCAGTTAGACTGCTTCCTCCCACTTCTTCGCTCTGGCTGCTTTACAACCGCAGGCAGACGTCTCTGGGTTGGTGTCTGTTGATGGTATTTTTTCCGTTCAGTTTGAGATCTTCCTGGCTGTTAGTATAATGGATGATTTTTTTTTTTTTTAACTGAAACTTGGACACGATTCTAAATCTTACATAAACCATTGCGTCAGCTGATTTTCACTCATGTCTCTCTGTTAGGGGATGGGGACGTCACCTCAGGTTCCTCACCAGGCCTCTGGCTGGGGGTAGGGGAGGTGAGGTTCCCCTTGTCCTTGCTGGGTGGGAGGGTCTGTCTGGAGTGGGGCAGTCTGTCACTTGCAGTCCCACAGGAAGGAACCACTGCTTGTCCATTGTCAGAGAGAGAGCATTTGATGGGGTTTTGTGGTCTGTGCCCATTGGTGTTTCTAAGTCACTGGTTTGTTCGGCTCCAAGTCTGGGATAATGACACAGAAAGACCAGAGACCCATGCCGTGTGGTCCCTCGACTCCCTACCCATCTGCCCTCCTCCTCCCACCTGTGTATGTGTTGTCAGGGTTTCGAGTTGTACTGAGGGGAGGGAAGGGGAGGGAAAAGTGCGTCTCTGTCCTCCCACTGTGCACTCCCTGCGGCCTGTTTCAAAGCCAGGGATCAATGAGTGCTGTTCCCGCAATGGAGAGTCTGGGTTTCTTTAAAGTGCTTGCGATTGCCTCTCTCACAACCTCCTGTCTTCGTGGTGCACCCAACACCCTCCACTCCAGGCTCAGTTTCACCTCCACGCACCCACCTTCTGATCTGACCCCGTAGCCCAGAGCCCTTGGAATACCCGCGCCTTGTGCAGGGCGTGTGGTGAGCCCGCACCCCTGCTGCATCTTACCTCCCATTCTAGACCTCGAGGAAAGGACTCCTGAGTAAAACTTTTCATCATGGAAATTGTAAAACATATACAATACAGAACTGCGTAATGAATCCGCCTCCCCAGCAGCCAGCCCTGGCCCTTATTTTCAACTGTACACCATCTGCTTTTCCCCACCATGCTGGACTCTTTTATAATAATAAATTCCAGATACTACTACTTCGTCTCTAAATACTTCAATATCGCTAAGAATAAGTACTATTTCCACACCTAAAATGATTAATAAGACTTTCTAAATATAATTAGCTATCCAGCTGGTATTTCTATTTTAATTTCTCCATTGCAGGATCTGTCTGATTCATTTCAGGTTCTCATCGTGTCCCATTCTGTGCTTTGCACAGAAGGAAGTTTCCAGAAACTATATCTAGAAGTAATTAATTTGGAATACTCTCTTGTATAAAGATATGTTTCTCATACATCAAGTACCTAAAATATATATAGTTTTTCTGACAACCGTTTGTTAATGTTTTACAAGCAATGAATTTGCCTTTTAGTGATTTATAATATCAATTTTGTTTGTATATAAAGAAACATGTGCAAATCTTTTTCTTCAATTACAATTTGAGGGGATTCTTTAGTACAGATGGTGTGTTAGTAAAATTTTGCTAAGTATAGCCAACCTATTTAGGAAGAGAAAACTCTTAAGTTTGTGAATTATTAGATAACTAGAGGCCTGGTGCTCAAAAATTTGTGCACTCAGGGCGGGGGGGTGTCCCTCAGCCCAGCCTGTGCCCTCTCACAGTCTGGGAACCCTTGGGGGATGTCCACCTGCTGGCTTAGGTCTGCTCCCTGGGCGATCAGGCCTAAGCTGGCAGTCAGATATCCCTCTGGCAGCCCAGGGGCCCTCGGGGGATGTCCACTTGCCAGCGGGGAGCAGGCTTAAGCTGCAGTCGGACATCCTTAGTGCTGCTGAGGAGGCAGGAGAGACTCCCATCACCACTGCTGTACTGGCAGCCGGCAGCCTGGCTTGTGGCTGAGCAGAGCTCCCCCTATGGGAGTGCACTGACCACCAGGGGGCAAACCCTGCATTGAGTGTCTGCCCCCTGTTGGTCAGTGTGTGTCATAGTGACCAGTCATTCCCAGTCGTTCCGCTGTTAGGGTCAATTTGCATATTACCCTTTTATTATATAGGATAGAAGCCTGGTGCATGGATGGGGGCTAGCTGGTTTGCCCTGAAGGGTGTCCCGAATCAGGGTGGGGGTCCCGCTGGGGTTTCTGGCTAGCCTGGGTGAGGGGCTGATGGCTGTTTGCAGGCTGGCCACAGCCCCCAGCCACCCAAGCTCCCAGCAAGGCTGGCTGGAAGCAGGTATCTGGGGTTTATTTATCTTCTATAATTGAAACTTTTTTACCTTGAGTAGAGGCCACAGCCGGCCTAGGCAGGCAGCTTCCTCCATCACTGGGGCAATGAAGCCTCCTGTTTGCTCTAGCTCTGTGGCTGCCAGCTGTCATCTTGGTTAGGTTAATTTGCATATAGTCACTCTGATTGGCTGGTGAGCATGGCTTGGGATGTAGCAGAGTGACACAATTAGCATATTACTCTTTTATTAGATTAGAAGATTGGAGTAATTGTTCTTTAAGGACTTCCCGTGGTTTTCCTACCAACAAAATAATGTTATACATGGCTAAGAAATTCAGATTTAACTATTACATGCTTTTTACATTCGTCCACGTGAGATGCGACTCAAGAAGAAAAAGAATGGTAAAGTGAAATGCTGTTGGGTGCTTCTTCCTTTGTAGCCTTACTTTATAACCGGAACTGGAAGTCCGCCAAAGCAAAGGTCAAATGGCAAACGGATTGAGTCCTATTTGGGTTCTGTGGTCATCCTGTCCTCGGCCCCTCCTACAGGACTGATCCTTGTAAGACAGAAATGCCATCACCTTTCTCCCTGGTTCGGAGCTTGCCAGGGCCTCCACCCTGGAATCAAGGCCAGCTCCTCCGAGTGGGACTCCTCCCCACCCCAGGCCTCCCTCCCTGCAGCAGAGTCCTGGGGCCCTGCACTGACCGTGCTGCAGAGGCGGGAGCATCCGAATGTTCCATCCTGACTGCAGATCACAGAGGGAACTACCCTTGTTTCGGGAGCTTTCCCGTTAATGTGTCATCCTGGGGGCATCGTTTCCACAGAGGAGATCACGTGATGGGCTCCCTAAATGTGACTTTCTTGCTGTCTTGCAGACAGAAACAGCCTCCGCCAGTCAAGAAACCCTCCAAAGTATTTTGCCATGGATCTGGAAGATGAAGAGAACCTGAGTAAGACCTAGGCCTGCCACGTAGTCTCCAGTAGCTGGCTGTCCATTAGTCGTAGTGTTCCTGGCAGTCTTTCTCACGAGGCCAATGTGGGGGAAGTGAACTTACGGGGCTGCAAGCAGTGGCGTGTTTTTAATTTTTGCCACGTTCTCTATTTACTGTGGGCCTCTCCCTCGCAGCCGCGGGAGGGTCGCCGCTGCCTGGAGCGCATGCTCGGGTGCATGTCTCATGAAGCTGCACGCTTCCTGTTGGCACAGCCTGGTTACCATGACGATGGTCAGGTTTCCATCTTGACAGTCTGAGATAACTTCTGAGGTGGATTTAAATACCTGGTCGTTTAAAATGGTGCCTACCTCGTCTGTGCAGATACCCTGGGTTCTCCTATGTTTTGAGGGAAAGGGCTCCCATGAATCTGCTGATCTTGTTTCCGGCCTTTAATGAGCCTTAGGACTAGCCTGAAACACCCTGCCCTCTCTGAGACGGAGGGACGGGGCGGCGGGCAGGCTCGGGGCTGCGCCAGCTTCCCCTCTCTACGCTGTTCTCTCTGAAAAGCTCAGTGAACACTCTTCTCTTCTGTGTTATCTTTCTCCCAGAGAGCAGTGCATTTTAAAAAGGTTGAAATCTCCCTCCCCATTTGGGGGCTTTTAGTAGGGACACTGCAACAAAGACATCCTTTTTCTAACACACGCAGACATGAACGTCCTTGCTTGGTCTGTGCTCAGTTGCTCCCAAGAGAGAGCATGCAGGTCTAAGTGACGGGTGACATTTCATGAGGAGCGGTCCTCAATGGCCAGGGCACAGCTCAGTCCACTTCTCTGTGACGCCACCCAAACTGGCCAGCTGAGGCCGTGGAGCGGGCTGGTAGATCACCCAGAGGTTCCCGCGGCAGACCGCCCCGCCTCGCTCACAGGCGGCTACAGGGCTCGGGCTGGGGATGATGCAGGTGGGCTGGCTCTTGTTATACAGATCACAGTGGACACTCTCTGACTGAAGTCAGTCCCTGTGGGATGGACACAGCATGAGCAGCTGCCCAGTCGCTGTTGGGAGAAGCTCGGGGCCTTGTGCCCTCCCTCCTGCTGACCTGTGGTGGCCTCTGGCGGCCTGGTGGAGGCCCTCTTCAGGGTGACCTTCCCATCAGAGCCTCCCCTGAGAGCCCTTTAGAATCAGCCGTATGTTTTTACTGGTCGGTTCCACTCGCCATCTCCAGTTTTGCCCACACACTGTTCCCCTGAAGCGTGTGCATACGAGTGTCCCCCAGCCTCGGTGTTGTTGGGACTGTGGGCAGCGGTCATCTGGTTTGGGTGGAAATGTCATCCAGTGTAGCTTGTATAACTGACCTTCGGGTAACTTAAAGAATCCTCCTGAATAACTTTTCTGACAGATAAGCTGCTGGTTCAAGTGCTGCACCTTAGCAGTGCCAGTCCTGTATTTCCTATCGCTTCATAAGCAACGAGAAGTATTATCACGATTAGTAGTCACACTTATGAAACAAAGCAGCATGATATGTAAAGAGAGAGTTGGGATAGAGCCGGTGTCTTCCTCCAGTTTTAATATTTTCTCTTTACATGGTAGCATTTTTAATAAGACAGAATGTGAGTAGCACTTCAGTGCTTCTGAAGCAAATAAGAACTTAGAATTTAGGTGGACTGTGCTATAGAAAGTGTATTTTCCCTGTGCTCTCCAGACGGTCAGCCCAATACTGGTTGTCTTTATTCCTTGAAGGGAAGCGTTTGGCGGTGGGAGGTTGTCCTGTTTGGTTAAATGCATGTCAGAATAACTGATGACGATCTGAGTGTCTCTGTTGCTAGTTCTTCGAGCAGGAGCACCGGCACGCCCGCGGTCCTCTGTGGCGCCCTTGCTGCCTGTTCGTCTAACCTGTCTCGCTCTGCCCTTTTCACCTTTTGTTCCTTCTGAGCACCGAAAGGAGTAACCTATCGAGCTTTTGCTGGAGGATGTTATAAATGAAAATTTAGTGTCTATTCCGTCAGCTTTGTCAACTGGGAGAAGTGGTGTGTGTGTGTCAGGGCCTGGGAGAAGCTGTCTGCAGAGGAAGGGCACCTGGCACTAACCTGCGCCAGAGGAGAGCCGGCCCCCCGGGAGCTGTGTGCAAGCACATCCCGGCTGACGCTGATGGCCCGGGAAAAGCGAGGCTTCCCTGCGGCCTGGCAGCCGGGGGCCAGGGCCTCTGTCACAGGATGCCCTCCCCTGGGTAGAGCTTAGCATGATGAGAGCCTGCGTTTACACTGTGTTGTCGAAACAGACCCAGGCCACCACACTGGGCACTGTAAATTGGTTTACATTGTAAAAAGTATTTTGGCCACTTAAAAGATTTATTGTGGGTTTTCGAAAGCTAGCGGTAGGTTTTAAACACAGTGCCATCAACATCCCCCCACCCTGTGGTCACTGCTCCTGCGCCCCGTGCCACGGGCCGCCTGTGGAAGCATGCCAGGAAAACGGAATTATTCCTTGTTCTCCTTTTTAAAAAGCTCAATAAACTTAGAGGGAAGACTAAACGTGCCCTTATCCCCCTTTTCGAAATTAAAATCGTATTTTTGCCATGAACCTTCAGAATCCTAAAATGACCTTTATTAATTATAAACACCTTTAAAAGGTAGCATAACCAAGTTAGTCTGTAATTTCCAGCTTTAGTTAGGAAGTGGTAGCCTGCCAGTAGCTTCAATTTTATGTCTTCTCATATATTTTTTTCTAATGTGGACTGTATTAAAAATTCAGAGGTAAATCAGTCCCCATCTGTAGTGAAGAAACTTTAAATGAATGCAGGAATGAAGCTGTATCCTTCAAAAATAATTTCTAAATGGGCAGAATACGTAATTATATAAGCAGATTTCTAAGGTTGATTCATGAACGAAATCAAATAGCTGTACAAATTGATGGAATATTTTAAACCTCGAGAACGAACCAGCCTGTAAATGCTGCTTTTAAATATGTCACCTCCTCTGGGGGAGAGGCTGCAAAGCCCAGTGAGAGTAAATGCCATCGGAAGGGGGAAATGCCAACATAAATGACGTGTCAGTGCTGACTTTAGACTTACTAATGTAGGGTCTTCTGGACAAATTTATCATCCCACACTTTGGTGCTTCAGAATAGTCTCATAAAAATTATTTAAAAATTCACCTTTTAATGTAAAAGCAGTTGGTGATACTAAATAGAAATGGTCGGAGCCATTATTCAGCAAAATGTCAGACTTACCCATTTCCGCTGAGACCCTGAGTCGGTGGGAAAGGTGCAGCCCTCCCGGGAGCAGCAGGGAGTAAAGTAGAACACACATCACTTACCCAGTTACAAAGAGAGATAAAGGAATCTATAAATTTTGCATTTACAAGATCCTGCAACGAAGGCGTTGTAAGTTGCTCTTTCTGGGCACCGCAGGTTCGAGCAGCACAGAGGCTAAGGACAGCTGCAGTGCGGACCCTGGGCCCCCGGGGGACAGCGCTCCAGGGCCGGCTGACAGCTACCTGCTCCCCAACGGGGGTGGTGGCAGCGTCGGCAGGAAGCGGCCCCTGGACGAGGGCAGCAATGGGCATGCCAAGTTCCGCCTGAAGAAGAGGAGGAGGGCGCCGGGGCCCGCCCTGCCCAAGAACGCGCTGATGCAGCTGAACGAGATCAAGCCCGGCCTGCAGTACACGCTGCTGTCCCAGACGGGGCCCGTGCACGCGCCGCTCTTCGTCATCTCCGTGGAGGTGAACGGGCAGGTGTTCGAGGGCTCTGGCCCCACCAAGAAGAAGGCCAAGCTGCAGGCGGCCGAGAAGGCCTTGCGGTCGTTCGTCCAGTTCCCCAACGCGTCCGAGGCCCACCTGGCCATGGGGAGGAGCCTGTCCGCCAACACGGACTTCACGTCTGACCAGGCGGACTTCCCCGACGCGCTCTTCAATGGCTTCGAGACGCCAGACAGGTCCGAAGTGCCCTTTTACACGGGCTCCAACGGCGGCGATGACTCCTTCAGCTCCAGCGGGGACCTCAGCCTGTCAGCGTCGCCCGTGCCCACCAGCCTCGTCCAGCCGCCCCTCCCGGTCCTGCCCCCGTTCCCCCCGCCCGCGGGGAAGAACCCCGTGATGATCCTGAACGAGCTGCGCCCAGGCCTGAAGTACGACTTCCTCTCGGAGAGCGGGGAGAGCCACGCCAAGAACTTCGTCATGTCCGTGGTTGTGGACGGCCAGTTCTTTGAAGGCTCGGGAAGGAACAAAAAGCTGGCCAAGGCCCGGGCCGCGCAGTCTGCCCTGGCCGCCATTTTTAATCTGCACTTGGATCAAACGCCGTCTCGCCAGCCTATCCTCAGCGAGGGCCTGCAGCTACACCTACCCCAGGTGAGGAAAAGTCTGCCACTGTCACGCTCGGTCATGCTTTACACAGCACTGGGTTTCATTGCCATGTTGACTTTCCATCTCATGCCACTCTGTCCTCACCACGCACAGCCAGCAGTAAGTGTGGCTGCTGGGCAGCCTTCCTAGATTGGGATGGCCAGGTGGCCCCTGGGGAGCCATCCGAGGCCATCACGGCACAGGGTGGGGACACAGAGCAGTGCCCTCAGCTCTCCACACTGAGCCTTGCCCTGAAGGACAGTCCACAGTGACCTCGCTGTGTAGCTGCCCTGCAGGGTTGGGGAGCGGGGGTCCCATAGCAGCCTCTGATGAGGAGGGAGGGCGAGACACCAGAGCCTGCCCAGCCCAGGGTGTTTCCTATGTCTGCCTGGTCACAAAGGAGTGAGTTTGGCCATTCAGCCGCTGACACCCAAGGGCGTCAGCTCTGGGCTCCAGGGGGACTGGCTGGCAGAGCATTGCTGAGCCCACAGCATAGGGACCGTGTGTCAGAGGGATGAGGGGCATAGGGGGCCCTTAAGCGAATGCTCCAGACCCCCCAGGCACCCGGGTCTCTCTGTACCTGAAATTCCACTTGTAGGATTCATGCAGACTCCCTCCTGCCCAACACCTGCCCCCCCCTAAAATCAGGGTGAACAGAGGGAAATGCTCGGGACTTAGATCGGCATCTGAAGGAGAAATGGCACTGGTGTTGTCTCCAAGCCCTGCAACTCCGATTACTTACTGCTCTTTTCCTACAAATCCCAGGCTCTCTGGTCTACTGTAAAAATCAGTCTTTTAGGGAGAAAACTTGACCCTCTTCTCTGTTTATTCCTTCTTGTCACAATATTGTTCAGTTTGAAGATAAAATATGTAGTGGTTTGATCAGAAAAAATGAAGGACTCAATATTTTAAATATATATATATATTATTGATTTTTTACAGAGAGGAAGGGAGAGGGATAGAGTTAGAAACATCAGTGAGAGAGAAACATCGATCAGCTGCCTCCTGCACACTCCCCTCTGGGGATGTGACCGAAACCAAGGTACATGCCCTTGACTGGAATTAAACCTGGGACCCTTGAGTCCATAGGCCGTCGCTCTATCCACTGAGCCAAACCAGGTAGGGCAAAGGACTCAATATTGATAGAAAGTTCAGCCTGTATTCTCTCAGTGGGATCTGAGAATATCAGCTTCTCTTTTGGCTTTGAGCCAGTTAGAGAGGTCTGTGTTCATTCCTCTGAAATGACCACAGTCCTCAGTTTTAAAAGAGGGAAATTTATTTTATTTTTCCCAAAGCAACCAAATACATCATCAGCATAAAGTAGCATGCCCAAACAATGTACTGATTTTTTCATGAACCAAATAATTGCTTTTCCTGTTAACTTCTTGCTATCAGTCCAATCAGAGTTTTACAAATCAGTGGCACTAGTTCCCAAGTGGTCTTTTATTTTCAGGTTTACTGTTTGCTAAACTATTTCAACCTGAGGTCACAACAGCATTTGGCCCTAGCCTAAGGTGACCAGATTTTAACATTGGTAAAGTGGGACACCATTGACCAGGGGGGTTCTTTTTTATTATTATTATTATTGTTACTTAAAATATTACAAAGAGTAGTACATATGTCTCTTTCCAAAAATTGGGACTTTTTTGAAACGCCGAGGGACGTGGAATAAATTGTTAAAAATCGTGACTGTCCCACCAAAAGCGGGACGTCTGGTCACCTTACCTTAGCCGGTTTGGCTCAGTGGATAGACTGTCAGCCTGTGGACCAAAGAGTCCCAGGTTCAATTCCAGTCAAGGTCATGACCTTGGTTGCAGGCTCCTCCCCAGCCCAGGCCCTGGTCAGGGCTCGTGCAAGAGACAACCAATCGATGTGTTTCTCCCGCATCGATGTTTCTCTCTGTCTTTCCCTCTCTCTTCCACTCTCCTAAAATTCATTGGAAAAATATCCTCAGGTGAGGATTAACTAGGATAAGTAAGTAAAACAGTATGTGACTTCACCTGTCTTCCTGAATGGGAGCAGGTCCTTGTAAGAGGATGGAAGTCATGCTGAATGTTCTGCCTCCAGAGGCCAGGTTTCCCAGTGCAGACAAGCAACACTGAAGGGGAGGCACAAGGAGGTCCATGTGCATGCACACGCGTGTGTGTGCATGTGTGTGCATTTACAGCCCGAGCATCAGGCCAGGCTCCATGGAGCAGTGACCAGAGGCCCTGGCCTGGGAAGATGGGCCTGTCAGCCTCTCTGGGGAGGGTGTCTTGGAATCCTATGGGGGTGTGGGTGGGAGGGCCGTCCTGCCCCACCCACACCACCTGTGCAGGTTCTGCTGATGCTGAGCAGCAGGTTCTGGGCTTCTGTGGTCTCCAGCCAGGAAGGCCTGGGGGCGTGCAGCTGTATCTGCTTCCCAGTCTCTGCTCACAGTAGCCCCATAGTATCGCCCAGGGGCCCCTGGGCCCCGGTAACCATGTTTTCCTGGAGGACCTGGGGGCAGCTTCGCAGTCACCCAGACCTTGTTTCTGGGCTAAGCTGTCTTTCCCCCAAAACTCTCCAATGTGCCTCTAGAGTGGGTGTAAAGCCTTCTGTTTCCCAAGAGTAACCCATGCGGGACTTGGGTCAGACGTCCCTGGTCTTAGGATTCTTGGCCTTCATGGTGTTCACAATGGCACTAGTTTAAAAAGCAGGCGACATTAACCACGTGTGAGTGCGAAACGCCCGTCCGCAGTGACTTATTAAAGCGGCCGGCCGAGCCTCCGGCCTCTCCACCCTGAGGGTCGCTCAGGAGGCAGTGCCACGGGGCCTGTGGGTGCGGGTTTGCCGTTTAGGAGCTTGTTAGTTTGTCATTATACCCACCCCCTCGTTTAGAGGGAGCGGTGCTTCATCGCCCCTAAAGAATGAGGTAGGAACCTCTTTAAGGGGGTGGAACGCCCACAAGTGCAACGCCGGCATCGCACAGTGAGTGTGCGCGGAAGTGCCCGCCTCTGAAACCGTGCAGGTGCGCCTCACCTCCTGTGAAACCAACTCCTCTCCTCGGGGTCTCGTTAACCTCGTTACGTTTTTCTCCTGTGGGAGTCGGAGCGGGCTGTCCTTTATCTCTGTGCCCTCCCATCGTGTGGCTGCTCATCTGTTTCTGTCTGTGCCCCAACTCCCTCCGCTGTGTTCACATCGGTGGCATCGACGCCTCTGCTGAGGTGCCAGGTGAGGCCCCAGGGCCCCGCCTGGACCTCTGCCCACCCTCCACATGGCTGGGTCTTGAGCATGTCCCCAGGGGCTCACTGGATTTTGCTGGATCGGTGATGGGAGAAAAGCTTTCTGACAACTATGCTTTTTTCCAAATAAGTTGTTTAGGATGAGTGACTTTTCTACTCATTTTGGGAATATTTTATTAAGGGGACGTTAGATTTGGCTGTTTGATTGTCAAGACAAGTGTGAGATGAGGGGGATACAAATCCAGTGTGGCTCTTCACACACACACACACACACACACACGCCCGTTAGCACCGTTTCCCAGAACACTAGGGGTTCGCTTTATCCATGACAACTCATGAGGCATAAAAGTAAGACGCGTCCCAAGTCTAACATGTTGGCTTCTAAGAAGCACTCCCGGGAGGACAGTGCTGTCGGTCTGGTACATGCAGGGAGGTGTTCCAGGCCTCACTGAACAGCTTCCCTGAGTCCATTGTGCTGTCATGTGAGCTGAGTGACAGCTGCCCCACATGGCTCTGCTCAGGGCTGGATTCGGAGGGAGTGACTGAGCCACAGTAATGGGATCTCACCTATTTATGGATAATACAGACCATTATAAACTGATGAACATAAATAGATACAGAGGCAGAGCAGCATTGAACAGACTGTCACACTACAGCGGGAAGGCTGGGGAGCGTGGAGGGGAGTGAAGAGATCAACTGAAGGACTTGTATGCATGCATATAAGCATAATCAATGGACACAAGACACTGGTGGGTAGGGGAGGCCGGGGCGGGGGAAGGTCAAGGGAAAAAATGGAGACTTATCTAACACTCTTTGTAATACTTTAAGCAATAAAACAAAAATTTAAAAAAATGTTTAAGCAAAAAAAAAAAAAAGAAACTGAGACATACCTGATGGGCGGGGCCTTAGAGTGGGCGGGGCTGTGCAAAGCTCACGCTTCTTTAATTTGATCACTTCCAACGTCCAAAGGCGCCTTTCTCCTGCCGTATCTGCACCCTCAGGGAGCCTGCGCGGCAGAGGGCCATCAGGTGACCCGGGAGGCACTGTAGCCCCCTCCACCTCAGTGTCCTCATCAGAGGGCGGGGCTGGTGTGCTGTGAGGACCCGAGGGGCAGCTGGGGTGCCCCAGATGCAGGAGCTCAAACTCCTACCGGCTTGGGCTCTAGGCCCTGTCGAAAGATTCCAGCCATGGCCTCGCATGCTCCTTGGATGTGTGTTTTGGCGGAAACACGCACACATATGTGCACACACACACTTGTTTGTCAGACTTAGTGTGGGATTCTCCAGAAAAGAAGGCATTTGAGCCATCACCCTGGCTTTCGGGGGGCAGGTGCAGGTGCCTAACCCCCTGCTGTGGTCCCCAGGTGTTAGCCGACGCTGTGGCCCGCCTGGTTCTGGATAAGTTCGGCGATCTGACTGAAAACTTCACCTCCCCCCACGCACGCAGGAAGGTTCTTGCTGGAATTGTCATGACAACAGGTAAACGTCTTGCTCTATAAAAATCTCTGACAGGAAAATCGTGTTTTCCTTCTTCTGCAGAATGTCTGTCATCTGCAGATGGCCGCCAGCTGGGAGAAACCCCAGCTCTGTGAGGGTGGCTGTGCTGACCTCCTCTCCCGAGGCAGTTCTCTGTCCGACTGGGGAGAGAACGCGGTTCTGTAATCCTAGCCTCGATTCCCCCCTCGCCCTGGAGAATGTGACGACTCTGTGACGACTCGAAACACAGCTCCTCCCGCCACGTGTGTGCTTTGGCACAGCTGAGCGTGTGTCTGGGGGCGGATGAAGAACTCTGAACATCAGTGTGGGTTCCGGGTTTTCTCTGATGTTTGGTGCCTGTATTTTCCTCCTTGTCTCTCTGTGCTCATACTATTTACGTAACTGAAAGGTGAGCTGCTGCTGCAGCAGCTCCCTGAGCAGGCTGTGTGCTGTGTGGCTGTTTGTCATCTACCTCTTCTCACTGCCCGAGGCGAGGCAGATGCCCGCAGGGCAGCATTTGCCCCTCGAGCGTGAATTCCACTGCTCAGAGCCACAATTTACTGCCAGCACAGGCACCTGGCTCTGGCCTCAGAAGGCCTCTATGCCTGGTTCTGAGCTCAGATGCCTGCATTCGTTGAATGACCTTGGGCAGATTATTGGCCCCTCTGTGCCTCAGTTTCCTGGTCTGTAAAACAGAGGCAGTGGTGCCATGCACCTTAAGGGTGTGGGGATGAGGTGAGAAAACCCTCCCTGGTAGACCCAGCACAGTGCCCACCTCTGGGTGGCACCGTCTGCAGCTGGTGGTGGTGCAGTTTATCCCGGTGGCATCAGGCCTTGCAGCACATGTGGGGCGCGTGCTCTGTGACAGACTTACCGCAGAGTGGCCGCTCCTCTGGCGGTGCCCGGTGCGCAGGCTGCAGTCCAGCGTGAGGGGGTGACAGGGACCCCTGACCAGCACACTGTGAACAACTCATTTCCCTTCTTGTCCTTCCCTCACCGCCTCTTTAGTGCTTTCATATTAATCTTCAGATTAATAACCAGACCTCTGACCTGCCTTCACATGGTGCTTTCTCCCTGTGTCCATGGGACTGTTCAAGAAGGACTGTTCCATTCCCGGGGAGTAACTTCCTCCAGCTCAGAACCTTCACATGAAGACGAGAGCAGCTGGCTCCCCGGGGGACACAGAGCTCGTCCTCTGGGAGGCTGCGGCCGGTGGGGGTAGGCACTGGCGGGGGTAGGCTTGGGGGGTGAGTGTGCGCCGAGGTCTCTGCCAGGTTCCATCGCTGTGGACGCATGTCAGGCCCTGGGGCGCAGGTGGGCGCGTGACTGTGGCTCAGAGGAACGGTCTCTCTTGTTTTCCAGGCACAGATGTTAAAGACGCCCAGGTGATATGTGTTTCCACGGGAACGAAGTGTATTAACGGCGAGTACATGAGTGACCGTGGCCTCGCTCTGAATGACTGCCATGCAGAGATCATATCTCGGCGGTCCTTGCTCAGGTTCCTTTACACACAGCTTGAGCTGTACCTAAAGTAAGTCTAGTAAGTAAGTAAAGGAAGCTGTTTTAAAAAGTATTGCCCTAACCGGTTTGGCTCAGTGGATAGAGCATCAGCCTGTGAAATAAAGGGTCCTGGGTTCGATTCCAATCAAGGGCATGTACCTGGTTGAGGGCACATCCCCAGTGGCGGGTGTGCAGGAGGCAGCTGATCGATGTTTCTCTCTCATCGATGTTTCTAGCTCTCTATCCCTCTCCCTTCCTTCCTGTAAAAAAATCAACAAAATATATTTATTTTTAAAAATAATAAAATAAAAAATATTGCCTTCTCCCCCTCTCCCCATCAGAAAACACTACAAAACTTGCACTTAAAAATTCTCAAAACAGTAACTTTGTCAGTAACAGTGAGGTTGGATTCCATCTTCCCATGATGCTCAAGCTACAAATAGAGTTGGCTAAATTATATCACACATGCATATACACACGTACATATGTGCACACATGTATGCACACATGCATAACAGTATCGCAGATTTCAGGGCTGTGCTCAGACCCTGGATTTTGATCTCAGTAGACTCCACTGCCTGTAAACATGGTTGTTTTTATCCCAGTCCCTGTGCCTCACACCAGCCCATCCCATATCCAAACTGCTTTTCTCTGTAAAGCCACCTCTATGCATAGTCGTTCTGTTTGGCATCAGAAATGAGAAGGAAAGGGGAAATGCTTGCATTTCGATGCCCTGTTCGTTGTTGAGTGACAGGAACTGTGCGAATGACCACAAAACAGGGAAAAGGAAGACTCCAACTCCAACTTGTGTTTACCCCAGCTTGTCGGCACCACTGGCCTTTGAAAGCCCCTGGGAGCTGGGACAGGCGGGGTTGTGACTGCGTGCCGCTGGGGCACTCACTCTACAACTCACTTCCTTTCCGTAGCAAAGAGGAGCAAAAGAAGTCCATCTTCCAAAAGTCTGAGCGGGGAGGCTTCCGGCTGAAGGACACCGTCCAGTTCCACCTGTACATCAGCACCTCTCCCTGCGGAGACGCCAGGATCTTCTCGCCTCACGAACCGATCCTGGAAGGTACGGCCGGGCGCCTGGACAGCCAGCAGTTTCTCCGCGCGTGGCCATGTGGTAACAAAATAACAGACTTACATTAATATCCTTCTTCTTTCCATGCCGGCCTTGAACGTGGATCTGAGGACTAAATAAAAGCAGGAGGTTTTACTAGTACTTCTCCATGAATAATGAGTTGGAATATATTAATGGATGAAAATGTTGACTCTAATAAACTGTGGGATTGGAACAGAATGAGGAGACCAGATCAGAATTGATGTCAGCACTTAAATGTGGGTGATGTGCAGGTTGTCACAATCTTTTGGGACACCTTGTCTGTCTCTAAATCAGAGATGCCCACCCTCTCCCATGTTTCTGATGAACTGGAACGTAATGAACGTGTGATTATTTGGCAGAAACCCGAGCAGCAGGTTAGACAGATGAAAAGGGGGACCTGCTTCTATCACACTTCCCCACCCTCCTCTGCACATGTTTTCCACGGATTTCTGTTTCCACGCATTTGTATCCACCTCTCTCGCCCCAAACTTAAACATTATTTGTTCCAAATAGAACATTTCATTGCATTGTTTTTCTTGATTATAAAGGCAACACAAATCAATTTAAATATTTTTTAAGTAAGAAAGAAAATTTAAGTCACCTGTTCTCATATGACCCAGAGGCAGCCACTGTTGGTGCGTGCTTCCTGTGGCCTTACTTCAGCATCCCTATGGGTTTCTTTATGAAATGTTTAAAATGTGGGGGGAAATATAACAAACCCAAATATCCAACACCTAGAAGGAACACATGTTAGCGTTTTGTCCTGTTTGCTTCAGTTCCTTTTATCAGTAGAAATCAATCACTGGTTAAATGGAAGCCCTCATCTTCCCCAACCCCTAAAGAGGCCACTTCTGTGAATTTGGTTTATATTATACCCTTCCTGTCCAGTTTTATATACTTACACTGCACACATATCCGTAGATACGGAACAGCCATAAGCACACACAGGCGGACTATGTGATGCATGTCTGGGGTGTAGTTAGATGTGCTTCTCAGTGAGTGAAGCAGATGATTCCCTACTGGTGGCTTCCTTCTCCCTTTCTCTCTTAGAACCTGCAGACAGACACCCGAATCGCAAAGCCAGGGGACAGCTGCGGACGAAAATAGAATCTGGTGAGGGGACGATCCCCGTGCGCTCGAATGCGAGCATCCAGACATGGGATGGGGTGCTGCAGGGGGAAAGGCTACTCACCATGTCCTGCAGCGACAAGATGGCACGGTAAGGCCATGGAGCACCTACTGCACCAGACTCACCCCTGCTGGCTCCTGGGTACCCCCCACTGTGCCCCTGGAGACACGCGACCCTCCCCACTGCACCAGACTCACCCCTGCTGGCTTCTGGGCACCCCCCACTGTGCCCTTGCAGGCACCTGACCCTCCTGTGCCAGTTACCCACTTTCAAAACAGTTTGGTTTTGTTCCCACTCTCCAATTCAATGTTCCCCACATTCTTTGAAGGATAAAGGCTCTAGGGGGGCTCCAGGACCCTTCAAAGGGGTAAAGGTGGGCCTTTACCCAGGAGGCTCTAGGCTGCCACTGCCATTCGTCAAAACAAGCATCTTGCCCTTTATTATTATTGTTATACTAGAGGCCGGTGCATGAAAATTGGTGCACTGGAGCTGGGGGGGGGGGATCCCTCAGCCCAGCCTGCCCCCTATCACAGTCTGGGAGCCCTCAGGGGATATCCTACTACAGCTTAGGCCTGCTCCCCTCTGCGGAAGGCAACTGGGCGATCGGGAAGGCGCCGCCCCCATTACCCCACTGCGGCTGCCTGCCCTGCCTGCCTTCAGCCCTGGCAGCCACCGAGGCTTTGTCCGGAAGGACGTTCAGCTGTCCAGTCTAATTAGCATATTATGCTTTTATTTTTATAGATTATTATAGATGTGGGCTTCTGGGGTGAACTGATGTGTTTCGCTGTGATCTTTTAAAATGATTTGCTCCCAGAGAAAGCAAAGAGTTTCCTCATTCATCATAGATGCACTTTAACGGTCATATTTACTATTCAGTTAGTATTTGGGGTGATGGGTATTTATATTTTTAAAATAATGTGACACCCCTCACAGGCATTGTGCCCTGAGCACCGAGAGCACCCCCGCATGGGGAGGGGAGGCTGGGTGCTGCAAACACCCCGCGTTTGCCTTCCCCTGAGAAGTATTATTCTTTCAGGAGCCTGCGTCCCAGGCAGATTTAAAAAACCCATTTCTTCAGATGCTGATCTCAGTTCTCGTAGTTCTGTATCTTTTAACAAATGTTTATTTGGAAAAAGGTACATGGGCAGATGGCACAGAGTTCAGTGGTAGGAAAGCATGTAAAGTAAAATCTCCCCTCAGGGCGCTCCACAGCCCACGCGCGTGGGTCCTGACTGCCTCCTGACAGCTGTCAGAGCATGCGTGTGCGTGCACGTCTTGTCCAATGTTTGTAAGGTTGGTCTTGACCTTCTCTAATGGTCATGTCAGGGAACCTAGGGACACGGAGCTAAATTAATCGTACACTGTGGCCCACTCCCACCCAGCAAGGTGCCCACATGATGTGTTTACTAATTACTTGCCCTTTGTATTCACTGTCCATACCGTTTCTGTGTGTGAGTGTGTGTGTGAGTGTGTGTCCGTGTCCTTGAAAAATAGGTGTATGTTGTTAGTTTACAGATTTGCCCTTGTGCTTCCAATCCCATTCTGTACCCTGTATTTTCATTCACCCTGTGTGTGGGGGACTCTCCCTGATGCTGTCATGTGCAGCCCGTTGACTCCTGCACCATAGTCGTGGCCACGTTATGTCCTTCCCCTTGTGGTGGACACATGGATTTCCTCGAGCTCCCCATGCAGCCGTGAGGCCCCGTAAGCAGCTCATTAGAAGCCGTGGTATCCAGGGCTCCTCATGCAGCACTGTCAGGCGTACCCAGACGGCCCTCCAGCTGCACGCACACCAGCAGTGCGAGGTTAGCTCCCACACTCCTGATGCTGTCTTAGGGTTTTTGGTTTGTTTCTCTTCTCACTAGGCGTGTTGAGCATCTCCTCAGCCCCCCATCTTGCTCCTGTAAATTCCCTGTGTATATCCTGGCCATTGTCTTTCAGACCTCATGCCTTTTTCGCCTAGATTCACAGAAGTTCCTTGTGAAGTTTGTAATCCTTAACTGTGTGAGGCAATTCAGTGCTTTCTCCAAGGCCAAGTCCCTCTTAACTTTGTACCATCCTTTTTGGAATAGAAACCCCTAATTTCTATGTAATTTTATCCATTAATTTGTCACTCTATGATTTGTACTTTTAGGATCTTATTTAAGAAATCCCTCCTCAAATTATGGGCATAAAAATATTCTGCTGCCCTTCTTCTTAAGACCTTCATCATTGCACTTTCACATTCAGGCCTTTAAAACTTTTGTACTGTATTTAAATATAGGGGGTCAGTGTTCCCACTCCCTCCTATTGAATAACCTATATTTTCTCCCTGATTTGTGAAGATGGCTGTTATATACTGAGCTTCCTCACAAGGATGGGTCTATTTCTAGACTCTAGATTCTCTATTAATCTACTAGAGGCTTGGTGCATGAATTCGTGCACAGGTGGGGTTCCTTAGCCTGGCCAGCGATTGGGGCCGATTTGGGTCATCTCACCCAGTCGCCATTGGGCTGATCAGGGCCGGCTGGGGTGGAGGGACCGCAAGAGGTTGGCTATGGGAGCACACTGACCACCGGGGACAGTTCCTGCATTGAGTGTCTGCCTCCTGGTGGTCAGAGCACATCATAGTGACCAATCTACTGGTCATTTGGTGAACCAGTCATAATGGTCACTTAGTCTTTTATATATATAGATTATTCTGACATTTTAATAGTATAAAGATCTGGTTGGATAAAACTGTCATTCTTTACTCATTTTTTTCAAACTTTTGGTAGCCTTTTATGAAACCCTGTTCTTCTGTATGTATTTTAGAGTCAGCTTGTCAAGTGCCTCCCAAGGTGTTGCTGAGATTTCATATGGCACTGCATTGAATTTATGGACTGAGTTGGAAGGAATTGATATGAAGTTAAATCAGTGAATATTTTATACCTCTCTCCATATTTAAAATATTTCCTTTACAGCATTTATAGTTTTTCACAAAAATGTTAGGCAGTTTGTAACAGATTAATTCCTAGAACTTTATACTTTCTTTGTTAGTGTGCTGATTATCTTGTGATCTGCTATATATTCTGTGTAATTATTGGTGGCATCACTGACTTACTGTAAAACACACAATGGAAAACTACCATCTTACACATTTCTTTAGATCCCTAACAAAATTAAGACAAAGGTGCAGGAATTCACATATTCCCTCTACCCCAGTCCCCCCTGCATCGCCTCCCCCAATTACCCATCCCCCACCAGAGGCACATGGTCACAATGGATGAACCTACACTGACACATTACATTAGGGTCACTCTTGGTGGTGCACATTCTGTGGATTTGGACAAACGTAAATGACATGTGTCCAACTATCTTTGTCAAAGACTGGAAGCAATCCAAGTGGCAGCCTTAGTGCAGGGCTGACCAAACGATGCTTCTCCACGCAGTAGTACCACTCAGGCAAATGATAATCATAATAAACAACGATGCACATGCAGCCTGGGCAAACCTCAAAATAATTATTTAGAGTAAAGGAAACCAGATCCCAAAAAGTACGTAAATTTCTAGAACATGCAAACTGGTCTACAGTGACCAGAGTAAGAGGGACAGTGAGGAAGGAATGGAACAAGGTGAGCAAGGTGTGGGGGATGATGGTCTCCTGGGTACAGACACATGTCCAACTTACCAAATTGTATGCTTCAATATATGCAATGTAGCGCACGCCAGTTTTACTCAGGGCTCACAGAAGAAATCGCCACGGGAACCATAGGTAAATGACAATAGCACCACAGCGGTAGGCTGGAAAGAGAACAACAGAACAAACCCAACTGAGGAGAAGGAAGAAACAAAGGTGCCCAGTGACAGTGGCATCCTGGGGTTAGGTCTCCCGACAGGACAGTGAAATCGGCAGAACTTGGGCAGCTTCGACCGAGAATGACAGTAGAAGGACGGTCATTCTGTGTTAGGAGTGGAAGAGGACAGCCAGGGACGCAGTGGAGCTGAAGGACGCTGCAGGCAGTCACCATGGAGTCGTGAGCATCTTCATACCAGTGTTGCAACACTAAGATGGAATTTAAGATGTTCAGAAAAGTGTACACTTCTAAAGCTGGCTCGAGTAGACAAAAGTTTGGAAAAGAGCTACAGCCATCAAAACATTAAGCCAGTCACCCTCCCCACTCACCTCCAGGAAAGAAATTGAGGAGCATCAGAGAAAGGAGGCAGGTGGAGGGAGAGGCAGCCGCTCACCCAGACGGGCCTGATGTGAGGTCCCCACATCCTTGGGGCCAGAACCCCTGCCTTCTATCATCTTCTCTCGAGATTAGACAAGTAGGGAAAGGCGGACCCCAAGCTCATATTGTGGGGTTACTGTCGTCTCTCTCTCCAGGCCAGACAGTGGCACTAAGGAAAACAAGATGACAAGCTGTCCTCAATTATAAAACACACATATACGCACAAGTGTAGCAAACCAAACCCAGTGATGTGTTTTTAATGTTTTTTTTTAATTATTGATTTTAGAGATCCCCCACAGTGGAAGGAGGAAAGACAGGTGGCTGGGGAGGCAGCTGGGCAAGCCCCTAGCCCACTTGCGGGGTGCCAACTAGAATAGGGGAGTTGAAGCTCTTGCTCAGAGGAAGGGAGGGGATGAGGGGTGGCAGCCAGTCTCTGCTATACTTGGGGCTCACAGAGGAGATGAACTGGTTAACAGATTGTCCTGGGACAATCGTCTGTCTATAGAAACCAAGACAGGCAAGCCCTCCATACAGCACGCAAAGCACACCTCAAACCAGTAAGGCCCTGGGTGAAGAGGCGCCCCTGGCAGTGTTTATGGCTTCTACACAGCAGGAATCTTAAGGCTCAGAAAGCCCAGATTGTAAAGCCAACGTGAATACGTTGGACTAAATGGACATTTTAAAACTTCTCTACCAAAACCCCCAGTTGAAAAAAACACCGTGGGAGTAGTTTCTGGGTCACATAATCAGCAAGTGAGAACCCAGCTTGTGAAGCAACCCTACAGCTCCATCCGTCATACAGGGAGGGCATTGCTGGAAGGGCGAGGCTGGGGGTCATGGGAATGTTCTGTGTCTCGTTGAAACGGATCGTACACAGGCATATAAGAGTCAAAATTCGCAGATGCGTGCCCCTATGATCTGTGCCTGTCGCTGTACACTGTGACACGTCATCACAGGGAAGAGCAAGAATAGGCTGGAGGAAAGGAGGACAGCATGACGACTGTGGCCACGCCCACTCCTCCCAGCCCCCCTGAAACCAGGCATATGGGTCCCACACCACACACTCCAGTCCTACAAGCCAAGCCCATTCAGATGTCACCTGGGGTCAGCACAGCCCCAGAGGTGACGGGACAGTCTGATGAGCCTGCCCAGGTACTCACACTTCTGTCTGACTTGGCTGCAAGTTGGGGTTCCCTCACCCCCTCTCCAGGCTCAGTAACTTGCTAGAACAGCTCATAGAACTCAGGGACTGCAGTTACTAAGTTATTGTAAAGGATACGAGTCAGGAGCAGCCTCATGAAGAGATGCCTGGGGAGGATGGGGTGCAAGGATCTCCATGCTCTCTGGCCCCCCTTTCCCAGCACTTGATGTGTTCACCAGCCCATTTGGATTTTATGCAGATTTCTGTCACATAGCCATGATGGATTATATCATTGATTATTGGTGATCAGTTTGACCCCTAGTTCCTCTTCCCACCTCCTCTAATTATGTAGTCAGTTCCCCTGGCAGCTGGCCCCCATCCTCCTAGAGTCACCTCACTTTTGTAAACTCAGGTGTGGTTGAAAGAGGCTTAATATTCAGTATCACAGTGACTGACGGCCATGCTTACAACCAGAACAGCCGTGGTCCAGAAGCAGCGTGGCTCCCAGTCCTGTCCTGAAGGAATGAAGTGAACAGCCACTCCAGTGGCCGTCATGGATAAGAGGCAGTGGGCAGGTGCTGGCGAGGTGTCCTGTGTCTCTCGCAGGCGGGCGGGCGTCAGGTCTGTGGCAGATGCTGCGCCCGCTGAGGCCCGCTCCCTCTGCTGCAGGTGGAATGTGGTGGGCATCCAGGGCTCCCTGCTCAGCATCTTCGTGGAGCCGATTTACCTCTCAAGCATCATCCTGGGCAGCCTGTACCACGGGGACCACCTCTCCAGAGCCATGTACCAGCGGATCTCGAACATTGAAGACCTGCCCCCTCTCTACACTCTCAACAAGCCTCTGCTCAGTGGCAAGTATCCCATTGTGACCTCACCTCTTCCAGATAAACTCGTCCACAGTGTCCATGTCATGTGGGTAAAAGCACCACCGGGCAGCGCCTTGTGGAGTAGCTTTTCCTCGGGGGACAGTCTGGCCACTGAAGGGAAGGGGGGCTGTTACAGGAGTCCTGGGGCCAGGTTATCTCTTACCGATGAAAACCTCGCCATTTGTAAAGGATCAGCAGCCCAGATGTGGCATGTCTGTCTTCCATATGTATGGATTCAGGCCCTGTCTCCACGGAGAGACTAAGAGATGCTGTGGAAATTACACGCATCGGCTGAGATCCAGCTGGGCTGGCCACCAGCCTGTGTGGTCATGGTGACGACCTGCCACCGCAGAGCCAGCCCCTGTGCAGGTGGCAGCCTGACCTGGCTCCTCGCACCCAGCTTGCTCTTAGGAGGTTGGTCGTGTCATTGAAATGTGCCCTTGACACGTGGGTGTGTCAGGGATGTGGTTATGTGGACGAGCACAAGCCCACGTGTCGGTGGTTCTGGCACTTGCCCTGTGCGCTCCCTGTTACTAGTTTGTTAGTTCTTTTAGAATTTCAGTGGCAGTCAAAGAAGTGAATGAGAGCTTTTGAATTCAAGGGTCCTAACTTCACAGTTCACCCCTATTTTAAAAGACACAGGTATTTTTTTTTATCCTGCTGAAAATGTCGTTTTACTTACCTTTTAAGCTCAGAACTAAAACCGTAGCCTGAACTGAGTTTCCTGGGGTGTGTGCTCTGGCCGCAGCGTGCGGTAACAGACGGAAGCCGTGTGGTACCGGAAGCACGGATCGCAGACCACAGCGCTTACGCACAAGCCGGGCACCGAGGTTGTCTCAGATAAAATATTACAGCTCCCCAACCT
>PVJC01006713.1:0-53913 GCA_004026665.1 Murina feae | reverse complement strand
TTTTTTTCTTTTTTATTTTAACCAGCTTTCCTATGTTTTTAGTGAATGAGCTAATCTGTTATAAGCCACTCCAGTAATGTAGAAAGCAGAAAATGCCTAAACCCATTTTGTTTCCACAGTTTTATATATCTTCCTCCTTGAAATGTTTCTATGTGAGTCCTTAAAATTAACTGCTTTCTGCAATGGCACCATTCAGTATAAGGAAAGGGAAGGCAGGTGCACAAATTATATGAGACATTCTTGGAAATAATAATAATTTCTTGCCCATTGAGAAAGAAGAGTGTAGGTCATACTAGAGTGAATTCAAACTTATGGTATGCTTAAGTTTAGAAAGCACAGTAGATTAGAAATGATTTCTCAGAGAGATGTTGTGAGTTTTGTCACTGTCATATTTACTTCTAAGAAACTAAAAGATTGCAACCAAAAATTAGGGTATCTCTATTTATAAAACTAGTAATATCTATATATAAAAGCCTAAGTGACCACAACTGGTTGACTGTCTGACCATCCAGTAGCTATGAAACTCACTGACCACTGGGAAGCAGATGCTCAACACAGGAGAGGAAATCATAGGCATGGAAACTTGGAACAGATTGATGAATCTCAGAAGAAAGAGGGTTTGGGGGAGGGCAGGAAGATATTAACCAAAGATCTTATATGTGTACTAGAGGTCTGGTGCATGGATTTTTGCACCAGTGGGGTCCCTTGGCCTGACCTGTGGAGATCAGGCTGAAACGGGTTCTCTGACATCATCCGAGGGTTTCTGGATTGTGAGAGGGCACAGGCCAAGCTGAGGGACCCCACTAGATATTAAATGTAAGAGGATATTGGTTTAAAAACCTGGCTTTGCTCCAGTTATTAGAAAAATGAGTTAATTAGAAAAATACAGAATAACTGAGACATGTTCACAAATGTAATTTTCTTTTTTCTTTTTATGAGCTCTGATAAGGGTTATACCTATAGTAACTCCTTTGCATGGAATTCTACCTGCCATGTGATTCTATAAGGTTGCTAGTATAATTACTTCATTTTATGGATAGAAAAATTTGGCCCAGGGATTTAAAAATAAAAGTCAAAGAGCTGGGATTAAAACCAATTTTGGAGATTGCAACCGTTATGACATACTAAAGCAGCCACTTCTTTGAAACACAATTAAACCAGTAAAGTGACCGACTGAAATCAGATCTAACAAATAAAGTAGTGCAACTGGCAAAAGCAAAACCATGACCCAGAGCAGCAAAAGAGCAATACTTCCCTCTAGTATAACCATCCTATGGAGGAACTCAGAAGCATGAAGGTTATCTACCTTGACATTGAATGGAGAAGGTTTTCTATTCATTTTCTAAATTTAATGGATATTTTAATTTACTAAGTTTCCTGTACTAAGTTTTAGGCCACTTGACTCAGTTAAAACATAGGAAAGTCTAGACAAAAATGCCATAAAATATTCAAATAAATATTAAAACATGGCTGGTAAATTTTAAGCAAGTGCTTAACAAATATGGGTATTTAAAAATGATTAGTATTAAGTGCCTGTAAGGAAAAAGAATGAAAAATTAGAGCTATTAGTTCCTTACTTTCACTCCCCAGTTTTCAGATGCGAAGGTCCTCTCATTTCTATAAACTTTCATGTATAAACTTTTATTTGCTGATAATTCAACCAGACCATTTATATATTATTATTATTACCATAAATATGTTCATTAATGAATATCCTATATAATAAAAGGATAATATGCAAATTGACCCTAATAGCAGAACCACTGGGAATGACTGGTCACTATGACACACACTGACCACCAGGGGGCAGATGCTTAGTGCAGGAGCTGCCCCCTGGTGGCCAGTGCACTCCAACAGGGGGAGCTCTGCTGAGCCATAAGCCAGGCTGACAGTTGCCAGTACAGTGGTGGTGGTGGGAGACTCTCCTGCCTCAGCAGCACTAAGGATGTCTGACTGCAGTTTAGGCCTGCTCCCTACTGGCAAATGGACATCTACTGAGGGCTCTCAGGCTGCCAGAGGAATGTCTGACTGCCAACTTATGTCTGATCGCCCAGGGAGCGGGCCTAAGTCAGCAGGTGGACATCCCCCGAGAGGTCCCAGACTGCAAGAAGGCACAGGCTGGGCTGAGGGACCCCCTGAGTGCACACATTTTTGTGCACTGGGCCTCTAGTGTAGTTAATAAATTTATATATAATATGTTCATTAAAATATAGAATAGGGTTCTATTTATTTGTAGATATATTATAGATGTCATTATGGAACATGTTTTTCTTTTTAGTATTATAATGTCAAGATGTGTATATGTAGTTACACGTGAGTGTATACTAATTTACTTATTCATTTCTCTGCAAAGATATTTAAGTATTGCCACTATTTTAAATGCATGACTAATTTCATCATGCATGGTTCTTTGGGCTCATTAATTAAACTCTGTTAACAAATTGTTCTCCAAAATGTAGGTGAGCTATGTGTGCCTCGTTTCTTTATTGGCATCAGTACTTTGCATTGGATAGATTATTGGGATACTACCCTAAATATAGTAATAGGTGTGACATGGTTATTTCTTAACTTGTTGTCAGGGCAGGGCCTGAGCCCTTCATTAGCTCTGTTGCTCTGAGTTGTTCTGAGTCCATATATTCATCTAAATTCTAACCAACTATGCCAGGGCTGGTTCCTGCTTGAACCCTGCCCACTATACTAACTATTGGGAACTTAGTCCAAGTTCTTCCTTTATCCTCTGCTCACTAGTAATCGGTGTTGGGTCTGAGCCCTTCTGCCTGGGGATGGACCTCCTAGGACGCTGGGTCTTAGAGAAGCCATGAGAGGTTGTGGACATATAAGAATGAGTCTTTATTGCAGAAGCCAGTGGTCATATAGCCATTAGACAGGACAGTCCTCACAGCAAAGTCCATACAGGCAGGCAGCCGGACACTGGCTGGTGAACATGTATCTTTCCCATAAAATAGCATCAGTCTCTGTACCCACAACTATTATCTAAGCAGCCACATGCTGCCTCCTAGACTCACTGCCTCACATCTTAGTGATGTCTGAGCTCTCCAGCTCAGCAGCTTCTCCTGTCTCTCCTGCCCAGCTGCTCTCTCTAGCAGACTTCACCCACTCCATCCTAGCTGCTCTCTCTCCATACTCCAGCAGACTTCTTCTCACTCCCGCCTCAGCTGACTCCAACCAACTAGCTGGTCAGTACTTACTTTTATACCATTTAGACAAAGAAGTATTCGTATCAATAGTTACATCAATCATATTGGCTATTGAAGAGCATGGTGTACCATGTGTCCTTGCATCTGCTCATGGTATCTTGGCCTGATGAGGATTCCCAGGATCAGAGTCCTTGAACATCCCATTTGGGCACATGCCAGAGCCGCCTTGGGCCATTCTGGTGTATTGATAACAAGACCTCTGTGCTCCCACTGGCCTTGACTGCGTGGGAACCTGGTGTGGCTCTCACACTTGCATTTACCAAATTTCAGGTTTAGCATTAGGTTTACCTATTACACCATTTGCGTTCACAAGATTATTCTTCACTCGTTCTATTTAATTTGGAACCATTGTCTACAAGCTTCTACAAAATCTTTATATATGCTGAATACCAACATGAATCACACAGTTATTTATGTTTTCTATTTGTCACTAGTATTTTAGGAAAAGGCTTATTTTTTTGGTCAGATTCAAAAATTCTTAAAACTCTTAACCAATATATTATCCTATATTCTCTCTAAATCATTTTGCTCTTCATATTCAATAATTTAAAGAAAAAATATTTCACACATGATGGATATTTAATTATATTTGTTTGCCATATGGATAGCCAATTATCCTATTATAGTTTATTGACAGTTCTACTTTTCCTACTGATTTGCAATGCCCAATATGTTTCATGTCACACATACCATCTGCAGAGTACATCTGTTTTGAGCTACATATTTTTTCCACGGTATCATGGTATTAATGATAGTTTTAGTCTCTTAGCTTTAAAATCCTACCTATTGTTTTACATTGTTTTAATATTGAGAATTTGTCTTAATAACAATTTTATTATCACCTTGTCGTCTTATAAATAATGCCGAGTTTTTAAAATATTGGCATTACATAATGACCTAAAGAGTGATGTTCCTTGTTTGTTTACATCTTTAAGGGAATGATTCCACACATACAAATTTACATGTGCTTTCTGCTTTAACAGTTAAAGTCTCTAGATATACTTTGGTTTATTATTTGACATGTCAAATTTATATAAAATCAGCTCAGTATTAAAAAATAAAAATTTTAAAGAACAAAACATTTGAAGATACAATTAGCAAAAGGACATCCACAAATGAAAAATAACAAAATCTATGAATAGATGCTAAACATAATTTCTCTTCATTAATGCAATCTGGAACACAATGAGACATCACTAATTATCTTTTATAATAGCAAAACTAACAGTGCCCAGTATTTACAGCAATGTCAAACAAGATTATCTTAGTAGGAACTCTTAATAAGAATATAAAAGGGTATAAACACTTTGAAGAATTTTATGGAAATTTTTGAAAAAAAGTAAAGCTTGCAGTTATCTTGTGATCTCACCATTCCACTCTTGACTATATAAACAAGTGAATTAACAAGGTATGTCCCCATGAAAACGTCTACATGCAATTCTGTAGCAGCTTTGGCTGCAACAATGAAAATTAGAAACAAGTAAAATGCCCATCTGAAGGTGAATGAGTGGCAGAGGGTGTTTATAGAGCAACCAAAGGACTTGTATGCGTGCATATTAGCAAAACCCATGGACACAGACACTGGGGTGGTGGGGTCTTGCCCAGGGTGGGAATGGCTTTGGGTGGTGGGGGGTGGTCAATCAGGGAAAAAAGGAGACATATGTAAAACTTTAGACAATCAAAAAAAGAAATATGTTAAAATTATTTAACATCCTGAAAAAAAAAGAAAAATAATATTCTAATGAACCAAATATGCATGAGAGAAGCTGACACAGAAATCTATAAGGAATCATATACTTGCCTTCTGAGAAATTTAGAGTAATAGTAAGATGAAATATAACAAAGGTTTCAGAAAGTTTGGTTTTATGCCTTAATGAGGAACTTGTAAGCCAGATATTTTAAAATCCTCTCACAAATTTTCAAATTGTTCTTTGTGGAACATAGTATTTTAGTGAAACCTGGAAACTATTACAACTACTTTAAAAACCCTTTTTAAATAAATCAAAGATTTTAAAAGTATGCTACCAATATTATGTATGCATCCATGTAACTGGGGGAAATCATATGATTTCTGTATTTTTCTGTATGTGTGAGTTATCTTGGAACTGACTATCTACAGGCTTACACCTATTAGGATTCTCTCTATGTAAAAGCAATAATGGCAAATTTCTCTTTCATGAATGTAGAACTTCCATGAAATATTCCAGAGGTTGAGTTTTGACCACAGTGAAAGTTACAGGGAACATTTTTATCAAATCCTACTTTATTAACTTTCTGGCAAATTTAGCTAGTACATTAAAACATGTAAATTATATAGTATATGTTTATACATATATTCCACATCACATATGATTCTTTTAGCATCTCTGTACTGGTTAATTTTGTATTGTGAGGATACAGTAACATATTGCATTTCAGTTTTTATGTAAATCAAGTTTCTTTGCTGCTCTGTGAAACGCTTTTATATTTGGCTGTTATATATATTTCATAAAATTAAAAAAAAGATGAACGGATGAACAAAACATATAATGGTATTATAGGAAACAATAAAATAATTTACATGCAATACTGATAAGTTATTCCAGTGAAAAAAGACAGACATAAATGATTGTATATCATATTTATAACTCCATTTATATGAAATTCTAGAAAACATAATCTCTTAAATAAAGTAGATCATTTGTTTTAGTTTCCTTAGTCAATAGTGGCTGAGTTTAGTTCTTTGTTTTCAATATTTAATAGCAGGAAATAAGTTGCTTTGTTTTATTTCAAAGGTTCTTTTTTAAAAAATATATATTTTATTAATTTTTTTTTACAGAGAGGAAGGGAGAAGGATAGAGAGTTAGAAACATCGATGAGAGAAACATCAATCAGCTGCCTCCTGTACACCCCACACTGGGGATGTGCCCACAACCAAGGAAATGCCCTTGACTGGAATCGAATCTGAGACCTTTCAGTCTGCAGGCCGATGCTCTATCCACTGAGCCAAACCAGTCAGGGCTCAAAGCTTCTTAAAATGAGGTGTGGGGGGAAGAGAGAGAGTAGATCAGTGTTCCAGGAACGGAAAGCTGGAAGGCAGAGGGATGGTCTATAAAGTGAAAGTAACATTCCATATATGATTGTGTCAGAAATATCAGTGGACATTTGTTAAAGCAGAAAGAATAACTGTATATAAATTATACTTTGTTGAGGTATATTTTAAAAGTTAAATTACCTCTGCTCACAAATGAAAAAATTAAGTAAGTCTACTCTAAATAAGTTTTATAACTCCACTAGAGGCCCAGTGCATGAAATTCATGCACGGCGGGGGGGGGCGGGGGCAAGGAGAGGGGGAGGGCAGACGGGGAGGTCCCTCAGCCCGACCTGCACCTCTCTAATTCAGGAGATGTGCTACTGAGCACTTGGGCCCACTCTGCATGGTTCTCTGCTCTCTGAGGGGCCTGTCTGCTCCACACCATGGAGATGGGCAAGCAGGCCCTACTGGGTACTGCCTGCAGACCCCACTTTTCTGCTCCCCGGTTACCACAGCAACCACCCAGCTGACCCTGCTGGGTACTGTCTGCAGTCTGCTTGCCTGCTCATGGGTTGCTGTGGCAACCACTCAGCAGGCCCTGCTGGCTGCTTCCTTGCCTACAGGGCTCATGTTGCCGGGGTGACGGGTGACACCACCAGCGTCCTCCCAGTGGCTATGGGTGCCGCCATCTTTGTCATGGAGTGATGGTTAATTTGCATATTACTCTTTTATTAGATAGCATTATCACAACTTAAGCTTTGCACTTGATCTTAGCCAAAAGGCCGAGGAGCAATATAACTTAAGCTTTAATAATGATAACACATGGAAAGATGATTGAAATCATTACTCTTAAGGAAAACACAAATAAAAACATGAGATACCACTATTCACTTATTTGAACAGCAAAAACAAACAGGTACTTTTAAATAGAGAAATAATTTATTAATTTAAATATATCATATAATAAATATAATTACTAAAATAGCTAAAGCAATGATAACAGTCACTTCTACAAAACCATAATTTGCAATAAAACAGATGTAATTAATTGTTAACAATATCTTTTGAAGTTTATATTCAACTAGAGGCCCGGTGCACAAAAATTTGTGCACTCGGCAGGGGCGGGGTGGGAGGGGGGGCAGTGTCCCTCAGCTTGGCCTGTGCCCTCTTGCAGTCTGGAAACCCTCAGGGGATGTCCACCTGCTCCCCGGGCAATCAGGCCTAAGCTGGCAGTCAGACTTCACTCTGGCAGCCAGGGAGTCCTTGGGGATGTACACTTGCCAGCAGGGAGCAGGCCTAAGTTGCAGTCAGACATCCTTAGTGCTGCTGAGGAGGCAGAAGCTCCCACCATCACCACTGTACTGGCAGCTATCAGCCTGGCTTGTGGCTGAGCAGAGTTTCTCCTGTGGGAGTGCACTGACCACCAGGGGCAGCTTCTGCATTGAGTGTCTGCCCCTGGTGGTCAGTGTGTGTCATAGTGACTAGTCATTCCCAGTGGTTCTGCTGTTAGGGTCAATTTGCATATTACCATTTTATTATATAGGTTATTTCATTTAAAGAGTTATATGCAATTTTTATTTTCTGAATGTTCAACATTTAATTTATGCTCTCTGTATATTAGAATATTTCACTAAATCTGAAATGTGAGGAAAACAAATTTAATAAACATATGACCCTGTGGAAAACTGTCATAATGTTAACTGAAACAAAATCTTTTTTGTAAAATCAAATGTTTAAAATTCAGTTTTTTAAAAGATTTATTTTATTTTATTTTATTTTATTTTATTTTATTTTATTTTATTTTATTTTATTTTATTTTATTTTATTTTATTTTATTTTTAGATGCACTAATTTTGTCAGTCTCTACTTTTTTCAGGATTTCTTGATACTCTATATATGTAATTTACACTGTAAGTTATTTTTAAAATCTGGCCATTTTATTTTTCCCCTCATAATAAAAAGATTTATTTTTAAAATATAAGATTATGATTAGATATGTAAGGGAGTGCATAAAAAAATTGTAATGGCCCCAAACAGACCTTTTCCATAGAGATACAATAAAACTTTTAAATTCTAAAATAACCCCAAATTTAAATGGTGTAAAGTATCACTTTATTAAGATTAAAATCACTATAATCAGTTTAATAATTAATGCCAACATTAAATATATAAATATTCCATTTCATTTTTTAAAAACCTGTTAAAGTTCTAATGTAAAAGTTTTGGCTGAAATAAATTTAGGAAATAGTAAGGAGCTTTAAGAATAAGTTTATTTAATTTATCAATATATAATAGCTATGTTATCTGGCATATGTGGGATTCGGGGATATTAAAAAAATAAAAGAATTTTGAAAGATTAAAACATATATTTAAGAACATTTGGAAAATGGAGTTGAATTATAACACCTGTACCATAAAAATGCTTTTAGTGCTCACCTTTTTTCTGTTGTATTATTTTCACATTGCTTAAAAATGGGAAATAGGCTCTAAGTTTTTCAAATGAAGTAGAGGTTTAATCATTTAAGACATTTTAATAGCAGTCACATAAAAAAGATAGACAAAATGACCTTACCATGCCTTCCAGCTTTATGCTTCTTTATAGCTTTAGAATAAATATGTTTTTATTATTATTCCCTTACAAATAGCAAGTGGGAGTAGGAGTATTGACATTACATGCATAATAATCAAGGTAATATCTATTTTATGAGGGCACAGTTCTTAATTACAGTTGATCAAGTGGGTCACCTTAGGAAAATAAGGACAAGTCGAAGTCCAGTCAAGGTTGTACTATTTTACAAAAAGTTTCTTATTCATTTGTACTCTTTGTATTACTATGCTGATATAGGTATCTTTGCATGTTAATACGTTTTTAAATTTTTATTCTCATTTTTTAAACGAATTTTCTTGTTCAAGCCTTATAAACTAGTTATTTAATAGATATTCAGTATATAATCAGATTCTATCAAGGAAAGAAAAAACAGTAGACATAGGAGTGGTGTTGGGACTTCTAGGCCTTGCTTCTTTTCCTACCCCAAACAAATCCATAGATTAGGCCATTTAATTTTTGCATATCTACTGTTTCAAATTTCACAGTTCATTTTCAAGTTAAAAACAAATACTGATGTGTTCCTTTTCTGTTCCTTCCTGAATATATCTGTGTTGTTATCTTTCTGTGCAATGATGAATCACTTTTTGACACATCCCAATATTTTTTCTCACATGCCTTTCCCTTTGTCAGCTCCAAATAATGAAATCATCGCTGACCCCTTTGGCATTCATTTCTACTCTGATTTGTGTGCAGAACTCTTACATTGAAGTTTGACACTAGACAACTAGAGGGATTGACTGTGATCTTGTCACAGTCTGTTTGTTTTACACTGTTTCTCTTCCCCCTCCACATATTCTTTCAATGTAATTTCATGTGAAAAATATGTTTAGTGGGATGCTTTACTTATTTTCCCAGGCCATCAGTGGAAATTTTAACTCTGACAGGAATAATGTAGGGCTCCATACCTCCCTACTGGATGCTCATTCTTGTGAGTATATGATGTACCATCACCCATGTTCAAAATATGCCAGCAACTTTTTATAAAGTCTGCCTGACCCTCCTGTTGCTTTTGCTATTAATATTTAAGATCTTCTATAATTTGACAGTGAAGAAAGCAGCTGTCCCTCCTCATGATCAGACAACTTCTAGGACTAAGACTCAGTTTTCTTTACCGTGTGATACAGGTGTTAAGGGGAGATTTTAGAAGGGCACAAGTAGTTGTATCTTATGTCAAATGTATTTGTCATATGGCTTATCAGTATTTGATCTTCATAGTTAGGTATTTACTGTAAGAAAATTCAACAGTGTTTTAAACATTTTAAAAATCTAAGACTGATTTAAAATACTGACTTCAAAGATCTTCAGGAATTATTTACTGGCAAACTTCAAAATACAAGAGATCATCTATTCTTACGATGCTTTCAGTTGTACACTGTTTTTTATGTGTCTGTTGCCAATGTCCGTGGTATAAATTTGCAGAAAAGTGCCCAGTTTCAATGTGGCTCTGAAAGTGGTAAAAATGAACATTCTAGGATCATTCTCTGAATATTTAATAACCCAACAATAATAGAATGTTGGACTGGGAAATAATCACAAAGATTTAATTTAGACCGAAGTGTTTTGTTGCTGTTTTGTACAAGAGGAAACATCTATCACAGTCAAATGAGTAGATTAAAATAGAAGATGCTACATCTCACACCAAACTCAGCCCTGTAGATACCCAGAACTCTGATGTGTACAGTCCAAATTATTTAAGTGGAAAGGCCTCTGCATTATTTTTTTGTTGCTTCATTACAGATGAGCACAGACTTGGCAATTTTAAAAGATCCTGGATTTATTATGTATTAGTTCTCAGAAGCCAGGAGAGTGGGCATGGACTCACTGGCTTCTCTACTCAGGGTTTCCAAAGGTTACAGTCGAGCTGTTGGCTGAACACCATCTCCTCTGCATGCTCAATTAGGGGGAAATCTGCTTCCAGGATTATTCTGGTTGCAGGTAGGAGTCATTTTGTTGGGACTGTAGAAGTGATGACACTGCTTCCTGCTGGTCCTGAGCTAGGGTCACTCTCAGGTCTCAGGAGCTGCCGGAGGTTCCTGGAAGTCACCAGTTCTTTGGCAAGTGGGCTTCCTTGGCACAACTGCTTCCTAAACCAGCAAGAACAGTATCTCACCTCAGTTCAACACAAAACAATCTCCATTGTGATGAACTCTTATAGCACAACTAGAGGTTTGATGCATGGAATTCGTGCAAGAGTAGGCCTTTCTTCCCCCGGCTGCCGGCAGGCACCTGAGACCCAGGCTTCCCTTGCAGCCCCGGTTTCATCTGGAAGGACATCTGGTTTAATTAGCATATTACACTTTTATTATCATAGGTCATGACTGGGGCATTTAAATACATTAGCAAAATCTTTTCATCTCTGTCATATTCTTCTAGGTAGAAGCAAGTCACTGGTCCCGTCCCCCCCCCCCACCCCCCGCACCTACAGGAAGTGATTATAAAAGGTGTGGACACTAGGGCATGAAATCAGGAGGGACTACCTGAAATTATGTCCATCACAACTTGCCATCTTGGGTCCAAATCACATAAAAGCAATCCATTGAAATACTGGCACATATTTTGCACAGAAAAAGCAGACATAAATTTGTGACTTTTACCCAATAATTCAAGAAGCCTTCCTATATCTATATGATTTCTCTACCCTTTCTCAAAGATTGAACCAAATCGACCTTGTTTAATCTCATCTCTTTGTCTTGAATTTTTTAGAGAAATTATTTTCCTCTTCCTTTCCTTTCTCTCTCCCTGAAGTGATCAAGGATTCAAATATACTATTCTACATCAGCCCTATCCAATAGAAATATAATATAAGCCATATATGTTACCACACAAAAAGTTAAAAGAAACATTAGAACCAATTTTCTTACTATAGCTTATTTAACTCAACATATTCAAAATGGTATCACCTTGATATGTAGTCAAGGTAACATATACTTTAAAATAAATTATTTTCTCCCTCTCAAGTCTTCAAAATCTGGTGTGAGTTTCACACAATGGCACATCTCAATTTGGACTTATTCCAGTTCTCAACAGGCACATGTGAACTGTCCTACCTTACTGAGCAGTGCAGATCTCTTATTAAAAATACCATAATGAAAATTTTCCTCCAGCAATCATCCTATGGATTGGCTCTTTTTTTTTCATATGTGTTTGTGAGTTGTTTAGTTTTTCAATTATTGTTTATTTTCAATATTATTTTGTATTGGTTTCAGGTGTACAGCATAGTGGTTAGACAATCATACACTTTACAAAGTGCCCCCCCCACAATATTTTTTTTAACTCCAAATTTTTTTTTTCTACAGCTTCTACTTCCTAATCCAGAAATTTTTCTTTTATCCTTTCTTGGCTGGCTTCCATGCTTTAAAATCCATTATGGTTACTTTTGCTGATATCTCCATGTTGCCAAACCAAATGGAAACATTTCTTACTAGAATTCTCATCAGCCTGTCACACAATTGCTATCTTATTTCCTTATAACTTCTTTCTTTTTAAATAAATTGCCATCAAAATAAATAAATGAAGTGCTAGCACTCATCCTCCATCTCTGTAACCTTCTGGATCCAGTATTTAGTGATACTGAGCAAACCAGGTACAAAAGGAAACTCTTACGCCTCACTGAAATCTGGCCCCCTTCTACTATCTCCCATAGCAACAGCTGTTGTCCCAGGTGTTAATATAATATATATATATTGAATGAATATATAAAAGTATATTACATATACTTTTAACAGCAAAAATAATTATTGAGTTTCTACTATTTGTCAAGCATTATTATAGACAGTAAAAAAGATAGCCAAGGACAGCTATAACTTGCTTTCATATATATGTGCTATAAAGATCAAGAGAGAAAATATGATATAATAATTTATATATCATGGTAATATAGATATAGTAATAATTGTATTATCATGTAGAGACTGATTTCTAGTTTTATTCCATTGTGGTTGGAAAAGATATGTGAAATGTTTTCAGTCTTACCATTTTTAAAACTGATTTTGTGCCCTACTATGTGATTTGTCTGGGAGAATGTGCTGTGTGCTCTTGAGAAAAATGCGTATTCTGTTGTCGTTGAATGGAGTATTCTGGATATGTCTTAAGTTTATTTTGTCTGTAGTATTGTTCAAATATGCTGTGCTTTTATTGATTTTTCTCACTACATGACCTATCTGTTATTGAAAGTGGAATATTTAAGTCTCCTACTATAGTGCAATAATAAAATCTTTCATTATTTTCTTTGTAAATAAAGTATTCCTTCTCTGCATTTACTTTCTGACCACTATTATTATTCCCTTCATCCCAGGATGATTACTGGGGAAAAAGCCAAGTGGAGGAGGGGATTGTTACAAATGACTTCTCTCGGTGTTCAATTCATGAGCTATGAGAATGGTCTGGTGGCAGTGAAATAGTCCTAGTGTTCACTTATACCACCTCTCCCCACCCAATCTACATTAGTAAGGGTGTGAAGGAAGAAATATCTGGTCAGAAGGATGATAGGAGCAAAGGCCCTGACAGAGAAATGAGCTGACTGTACCAAGGCTTAATGAACATAGCAGTGTGACTAGAAAGTGGTTAGTCAGGGAGACCATCTCAGGTCAAAATAAATTAAATTGTGTAGAGTTTTGAAGACCATAGTGAGCAAGTTGATTTTACTCTAATTAAAATGAGAAGAAAGTGGTGATTTTGAAGAGATTTTTAGAGAGTTATACCAGAAACTTTGTAGTCATCCTTTAAGCCAACTTTTGTCAGTGTTTCCTTGTAAAATTGAGGTAGAGGCAGTAGAGACTGTATGGTCAATGAATCCTAAAATATTTCCTCTCTGATCATTTCCAGGAAAAGAAAAGACAACTAATGATATAGAAAAATGTGAAAAGCTAAAATTTGGTTATTTGAAAGAATTCACAAATTGGTAACCCCCTAGAAAGACTGACAACAAACAAAATTTTTAAAAGGTTAAAAATATAGGGAATGAAAAGTTGACTTAGCTACAAAAATACAAATATTAGATCAAAATAGATGATAGTCTGATCGCTTTTGACCAGAAAATTGCCATCTGGTGATAAAATAAATGAATTTGTTAAAAACAAACAAACAAACAAAAAACAAAAAAACAAGAAAAGAAATATGTCTGAATATTTTTATTTCTACTTAGAAATAAATGTTATTATTAATTACCCTCCTATAAATAAAAACAAGCTCAAATAGCATTGAAGAGTAAGAATAGAGGGTGCATTTCCAAAGTCTCTATATGAGGTCACTATAGAAAAACAACAACAGTAACTCACAAGGACACACACACACACACACACACACACCAGAAAATCAGTAGCAATTTCATTATGTAGTATCTGTGCACAAGAACATAGGTGTGTCATGGGTCATCAGTGTATATTGCCTGCTATTTTTAATTATCTGTTTGCATAATGCTGACTTAATGTTTACATGAAACTGACTTGAGAAACAACAGTCTTTCTCAATTATGATTTAAACTTCTAACCTATTTGTTATATTATTTCATTCTGAGCAATGTTAGATACTCTAGAATCCTCTCCTCTCTGAACTAATATAATAGAACACCCAGAGAATATTCTTTATATCTATTAGTAGACTTCATTCAATGCAGCCTGCTTTGTAAGGGAGTTACATTTTATTAATTTTTTTCACAATATGATTTATACTAACTCATCTTTATTGTCGTTTCATGAAATTTAATGCAATGTAGTCCATGGATTTAATAAAGGCTCACATTTTACAAGCTTGAAAATTAACATCATGAAACAAAGAGGAAGGATTGTGGTCTCTTTCTCACCAGTTGTTATTAAGAGGTTCTAGTTACTGGTAATTATGCTGACCTCTGACAGGAGTATCATGGGCAGTGTTTGTTGATGATTGATGAACATTTTGAAAATGTGAAGTGCCACATAAATACTCAATTATCCCTGACATAAGGAACTAGACTACACCAGCTGTCCTCACAAGAAATGTAAGGTTATAGGATTACTTCTAGAAGCTAGCTATTGTCTAATCGTTATCCCTTATGTTTTTTTGAAGGAGCTAAAGTTATAGGTTTTATTGTTAGTAAAATTAAATAAACGCTACTGACTTTGTTACCTTATAATAGATCATAAAATATTAGATTAATAACCAGGGAAGAAAGTCCAACAGGAATAGAAGAAGAAATGATTTGAAATTTCAAAAATAGAACAAAAATGTATGTGGAATATAATGTGAAGAAACTGGAGGATTCTGTTCAAAGACTTCCATAATTATGAAAAGTCCAAGAAAAAGATGGGAGTTGTGGTTCAATATGACATATTCACAGTCGAGTATCTCCAGAAATAAAAGGGATTCTACGCAATAGGTGTAATGTTTGAAACTGTTGAGAATGTGTTAAAGGCATCCTTTTCATATTTCCATTAACAGAGAACAGGGCAAATAGAATGTCCATAAGTAACAACATCAACAACAAAAAATGAAACAGAAAATGAAATCACTGTGTTAGAATTTAAAATCATTTAAAATAAATTAGTTGAATGTAAGAAAAGAGAAACTATTTGATAACTTGATACTAAAAACATGTATTAAAATACTATAAGAAAATAAACAATAGGAAACTATAAAGTTACTATAAATCTGTAAATCAGGTGTGTGATTTTCTACTATTTTAAGGCAACTTATTAGAAAGGTGACAAAATATTATTCTAGTTTCAGGATTTAAATGTTGTGTAAAGTTAAGGATGTTGCTACTTTGATTAACATGAGAATTGAGGCAAAAATGAAAGGACACACAAAAACATTATATATCACTAGGGTCCCGGTGCATAAAAATGTGTGCACTCAGGAGGTCCCTCAGCCCAGCCTGTGCCCTCTCGCAATCTGGGACCCCTCTGGGAATGTCCACCTGCTGACATGCCTGGTCAGCCTGGGTAAGGGGCTGATGGCTGTTTGCAGGCTGGCCAAGCTCCCCAGTGTGGACCCTCACCCCATTGGGGTGTGCCCAGCCTGGGTGATGAGTTGAGGGCCATTTTCAGGATGCCCACAGCCTCTTCAGGTTTTGGGTCCCTACTGGGGTGCCTAGGCAGCCTGGGTGAGGAGGTGAGGGGTGTTTTCAGGCTGCCCACAGTCCCTTCAGGTTTTGGGTTCCTACTGGGGTACCTGGCCAGCCTGGGTGATAGGCTGATGGCTGTTTGCATGCTGGCCAAGCCCCCCAGTGGAGACCCTCACCCCATTGGGGTGTGGCCAGCATGGATGATGGGCTGAAGGATGTTTTCAGGCTTTCAGTCTGCCCATAGCTCCCATTGACCCAATGTCCCAGCAAGGCTGGCTGGAAGCAGGTTTCTGGGATTTATTTATCTTCTATAATTGATACACTGTTCCTTTAACCCAAGGCCTAGGCAGGTAACGAAGCCTCTGTTTCTTTCAGCTTTGTGGTTCTATAATTGAAAGAATGTTGCCTTAGTAGACTCTAGGCAGGCAGTTTCCTCCATCGCTGGTGCAACAGAAGCCTGCTGTTTGCGTCAGCTCTGAGACTTCTATGATTGTAAGTATGTTGCCTGGAGCAGAGAGAGGCCCAGCCAGCTGGCAGATAGTTTACTCTGGTGCAAGGGAAGGCTCTGTTTACTCCAGCTCTGTGACTGCTGGCCTCCATCTTGGTTGGGTTAATTTGTATACAGCCACTCTGATTGGCTGGTGGGTGTGGCTTAGGCATCTGGTAGAAATGGTCAATTTCAATATTACTCTTTTATGAGATTAGATATTAAAATTACAAGTGTTACAGCAGTTATCCAAGAGTAGTATGGCACAGTGAGGGCTCCACAAACTTACAAATCCCCCCAAAACAACTACATTTTAAAGACTACATTAAAAAAGAAATAGAGGAGGAAAGATCAAGAACAACAACGGTGGGGACTGTATAAGTTGGGTCTGCATTAGATGTCAGCTGTGTGGGATGTTGAGGAGCAATCTGATTTGTGGGTTTGAACTCTCATAGGTTTCTGAAATGGACTGTAACAAATACATTTGGAAGTGGGGATAAGCTTGATATGAAAAACTGGATTGATTAAAAGTATAGCTGAATGGAAGTTGTACTTACTTCCCCTTCGCTTTGACACTACACATCATTCTCTGAATAGGGTAGTAAAAGGCCCTGGACAAATGGATAACGGGTACGGTTTAAAGTAAAGTTTACATGCCAAGTATTATGAAAGTTGAAATCCACCCATGTCTTTCCCTGCTAGAATTCTAGAATTTTGAGAGCAAGGAGGCTGGCATATATTCTTCCAAGCTGGAGAATCTTACCAGCTCAAAAGCAATGACTAAAATTTCTGACACATAGTATTCCCCATGAAATAGCTTAGCCAGGTGATACCTCGAAGACCATAGCAAAGAAGCCCCATCTATCTGTGGAGCCTTTTAAACAGTAGTTTTATTTCCCTGCTTTTAGAGATAAGAAAACCACCAAGGATCCCTAGAACTTTCCTGTAAAGAAAGCAAACTATTTTCTTAAAGCCTTTATTACAATTGAGAGGTAACAAATAAGAAAGGAGGAAAAAATTGTAGAAAAGTAACAAACTATTCAGGAGGATAATTTTAAAACAGTTAGCTTTTGAGCATTAAAAAAAATTATAGCATTAATACTAGAATCCAAGTATAATGGACGTGGGTCACAATATCTCTTCATTCTATCCCTACTTAGTTCTATAAGGCTTGTGAGGAAAAATTTAAAGAGGAAAAAAGAAGCGGTGTTATATTATTTAAGGTTATAGAGCCAATTCTCAAACAAACTGAAGTAGAAACTTAAAATATATATATATATATATATATATATATATATATATATATATACACACACACACACACACTAGAGGCCTGTTGCATGAAGATTCATGCAATAGGCTTCTTTACCCTGGCTGCCGGCACCAGTGATCCTACAGCACCCAGGACCAGGCCTTTACTCTAGCTCAGGCCACAGCGAGGCTTGGCTTCAGTCTTCAGTGGTCGCTCCGTGCCTGCATATGTAAATTAACTGACATCTTTGTTGGGTTAATTTGCATACTCATCATGATTGGCTGGTGGGCATAGCGGAGTGACACCAATTTGCATGTTTCTCTTTTATTAGTGTAGATAGTTTAAAAAACAGGAAAGAGGATTAGTTGTCACATGTGCTGCTGTTTATCATTTGACAGATAAACTGCTCTGTCATATTTAACACTAACATGTTATTAAAGAGTTTGGGCCTAATATTGTTAAAATAGAGTGACTCTATATCTCATTTCATCACTTCTTTTCCATTCACTTTATATCAAATCACCCTTCCTATATCAGAATTTTCAAGTATAATAAAAATCTCATTTTCATTATTCATACTCAACAGAGCCATAAGAAAAGTCAAAGGAATCTTCACTCCAATGACTTCCCTCCATCAAATAAATTGAGTTTTTTAACTATATAAGTTGTTCAGACTCTTCTGACTGCGTGCGTAGGCCGTGGTGTAGGAAGTGATGTCAGGGAGTTAGTGTGTGCATTTCTTAACAAGGCTTAGAAGGTGACACTGAAAGGGTGGGCCGCTCTCTCTCGAGGGTTCCTGTTGTCCTCAACTTTAGGAGTTCAGTCAAAATTTTTAGGAAAACAATAAAAAGTTGCCATGATTTTTTACTACACATACATAAAACATAAAATACATGAGGAGGGGTAGAATGAAGAAATACTGTGACCCACATCCATTATTCTTGGATTTATCTTTTCACCTGTGTACATTTCCAGGAAAAGAAGTGGGAAGTGACCAGGGAAATCAACCAATATCATGAATTTACAACCTACGACACACTTGCTCTATAGATATGTATTTCACTTTCCACAGAAGCTGTTCCTATACAACGCTCCCCCCCACTTCCAGGTATTTGTTCAGTAGTTCTTTCTAGCTCTGCAGATGACTCTGAACTCTTAAGCTTTGGAGCCATTTGGTATCTATATATTCTGATAGTTATAAATTTTCCAATTCATATATTCTGCCATTTTTTCAGAGAAGGATAAATAGCCAAGAACCACTCAGTGCTTCCTTAGAAGTTTATGGCTTAATTGAGATTGACACCTGTTTAGCATCTATAAAAAACTATATCACTTTATGCAGGGGTTATATATTTTTTTTAATCCCAGGATCCCATAGACTTCTAGGCTGTTTCCTAGTGAAGCACCGCAGTGTGTTTTACCAATTCCCCAGGATTCTCTTTGGAGACACTTAGGAACAATTCTGTGCTCTGATGTTCACATTATCCATATTTCTTATTTAGCCTTAAAGAGATGGAATGATAAAGATAAAGATAAAAACAATATAATCACAGAATGAAGAATTGTGTACCTTTGTTTATGGAGTTTATTGTTGTTATCAATCATATATCACTTTGTCAGGCTTTTTTTTAATGAAATATGGACCACAGATTCTTTTAAATTTTACCTTTTTTTAAATTCAAGGTTTGGATTTTGAGAAATACAAATTTTAATGTAAACTCATTGTTCTCTTTTCATGATTACTATTTCACCATAAAGTGACCTAAAAGAGGGTCCTGAATTTTGTTTAAAAATTATTTTCCGATACTGCTGACCACAGTCATCAAATATCGTGGCAGCAAATGTGATAGTGTTACAGAACTTCAACAACACATGTTGTGATAGGAACCTAACCATATGGTTGTCTCCTCACCATGACTCACCTTGCTATGTTTTCTGCACTCTGCCTCACTGGAGAATACCAGCTTTAAATTTGGGACTCTAGTTTAAATTTAGTTCTGCAAACCCTCCACAACTTGTATTGTTTGATTAGTCTATTTTCTTCTGGGAAGTCTCTATTCTCTTCATTTATCAATTCTACAGCTATGTTCCTAGCTCTTTTTCAATGCTATTAAGTTTTTTTTTTTTTTTCATCAAACACAAGCTTATGTTTTACAGGTTCTCCCAACTTTTATTTTACCCATTTAAAAAGATTATCTAGATTTCAGTCTGAAGCCTGAATCTAATTTGTGGTAGTCTCAATTTCACTAATTCTTAACTTAATTCAATTTAACATGAAGATGCAAGCTAGAAGAAATTCTAGAAATCCCACAGACAAATAGGTTCAATTTACAAAGCAAGAGACTGAGAAAAAGAACTTACAGCATCACATAGTTGTGTACAGTTCGTGTGCACACTTCTGTGAGAGAGTACTCACATATTACAGTGCATTGCATTTTGTTCTATATGTTTTTATCAGTTTTATTACAAGATGGACAACAAAAGTTCTATCATTTGTGTCCTTTCCTGTTAAACAATTTTCTGTTAAAATAATATTTAACATGAAGTGTGTTTTTAGGAATATAATCCTATATAATAAAAGGGCAATATGCAAATTGACCCTAACAGCAGAATGACTGAGAATGACTGTTCACTATGTCACACACTGACCACCAAGGGGCAGATGTTCAAAGCAGGAACTGCCCCCTGGTGGTCAGTGCATTTCCACAGGGGGAGCTCTGCTCAACCACAAGCCAGGCTGAGGGCTGCCAGCACAGCAGTGGTGATGGGAGCTTCTCCTGCCTCTTCAGCAGCACTAAGGATGTCCGACTGCAGCTTAGGCCTGCTCCTCGCAAGTAGACATCCCCCGAGGGCTTCCGGGCTGCCAGAGAAATGTCTGACTGACACCTTAGGCCCAGTCCCCCGGAGAGTGGGCCTAAGCCAGCAGGTGGACATCCCCCAAGGGGTCCCAGACTGCGAGAGGTCACAGGCTGGGTTGAGAGACCCTCCTGCCCTGAGTGCACAAATTTTTGTGCACCGGGCCTCTAGTAACAAAATATTAGAAAAGTTCAAAATGTACTAATTGCCTTTACATACTTTTGATTATTATAACCACTCTTTCTAGGAGAAAGGACAGATTTTCAATAATGACAATTAGAAATTAGGAGTAATCTAACACACTTGGTTAAATAACTTGTAACCGTTATAAATATATTTGTAAGTATATAATTTGTAAATATACTTGTAAGAATTAGCATCAGATTCAATTTCCAAAGTTTGAGTAGAAGTTCGAGAAGGTGGTCACTATTACAACATGCTCCCTAATTATATGTTTGCAGAATCTACCCTAATAATAGCATAATATTGAAATTGACCATTTCCTTGGAATGCCTAAGCCACGCCCACCAGCCAATCAGAGTGGCTGTATGCAAACTAACCCATCCAAGATGGCTGCCTAGCCACCGGCCCAAGCTGCCTTTCTCCCGCTCACTGATTCCCCCAAGGAGACTGAGGAGCAGGGCAAGGGGACTGAGGAGTGGAAGAAAGGCGGCTTGGGTCCATGGTGAGGTCCCCAGGTGCCCACCTCACTGCCTTCCCAGGCCAGGCTCCCTGGTCCCCTTGGAGGAATCGCGGAGTGGGAGAAAGGTGGCCCAGCTGCCAGCGAGGCCACTGGGCACCCACCGCCTGCCTGGCTGGCTCCCCAGTCCCCTTGCAGGGAGCAGGGAGCAGGGAGCAGGGAAAGGCTGGCCTGACCACGAGGCAGTGAACAGGCGGGGTCTTCCCTGCTTTCTGGTGGCTGGAGGAAGATGGGGAGCAGGCAAGCTTGGCGGGCAGGCAGCACCCAGCCCTGACCACAGCTCAAAAAACAGAACAGCATGCAGGGGAGGGCAAGAGTCTGAGAGATCAACACAGAGGGGTCCCTGCTCCAAGCCTCCATGATGTGGCTGGGGGCAGGCCCCCAGCAGATAGACACACACAGGATGACTGCTCTGAGCCTCAGATGTGGCTGGGGGCAGGCCCCCAGTGGCGACACACACACACACAAAAGGCACCTGCCACACTGGCGCCATCATAGGACATCCACTGAGGGGTTCTGGACTGTGAGTGGGGGCAGGCTGGGGTGAGGGACCCCCACCTTCCCCCCATGCATGAATTTTGTGCACCAGGCCCCTAGTGGGTATATATATGTGTGTACTTTGAACTTTGGTTTTCCTCATTCTGGGTTATTATGAAGCAAAATTTTAACTATAATTATGCTTAAAAGCTTATTGACATTTTAAAATAAATTACAGGATAAGTCATGATATCAGAACAAATAATATTTAGCTGCTGAATACAAATAAAGTATAGAGTAGCATGAATCTTATAAGCACAGAAGTGGTAAAAACAGCATGGTTTTGAGGCTCCAGTACAAGAGAGATATATAGACCCAACTGCAGTAATCTCAAAAATTTATGTCCCAAAATGTGCAGACTTGATCTTATTTTCAGTCAGTGTGTTCTGTATGGAAGATGAACAAGCTCATGACAATGGAGTGTGATTTAGAAAATGAGATTCGCACAGAGGAATATAAAATGTACTTCTACACTGTACTTCTGTGCAAAATTTTTAAACAGAATTTAATCAATCATTTTGAAACCTAGATGTATTTGTGGAACAATGACATCACTTCTAAATTATGACTAGTTTGTAAATGCAGAAAAGAAATGTCTTTGTGTACATATATTACTTTGGGAAGAAACTACTAAGAACTATATTATCAGCCCAAACAGTCTTTGAAAATTTGTGTGCTACAGGGCAATTTGTCACTTGCTTTTAATGGAATGTTCCATATTGAAAATTTCTAACTGCTCAGAAGAGGAATAGAAGTGTAAATTTATTATCTGAGGAAAGAAAATTAATTGACACAGGCCAAGAATGTAATAGAATTAGACCCACGTGAAATAACTGAGAACTTCAGTAACTCTATCTAGGCTCCATGGAATGATAAAACTACATGCGCAAAAATAGAAATATATCCTTTTTTGGACAAATCTCAGGATTTATCAAAAGAATGCCATTGAACATAGTTAAGGCTTCTTTATGTCCAGTCTGCAAACAGAAGTAAGCGTATCATTTAAAGTACAAATATTTTTATTTTGTTGGTGCTGTTATTGTCATCGTGTTAAGTAAATTCCTGTGTTTAAAAATTACTGAGATAAAGTTTAAAAAATAGACTTAGAGAACAGGGCAAGATGTAAAAAAAAAGAAAAATTTATTTTGTATAAAATGATTTATTTCACATCTGCTATTTGTTTGGTAGATCATATTCTAAGAACTGAGGAAATAGGTATGACAACTATTCAAAATGAAAACTTTGATGAGCCTGATATCAGGGGAGTAATTTGATATGAAAAGCAGTTAATTTTGAATCACTACATATACCATAAAAATGATTTTAAAAACTATGCATCAAAAAATAGCAATGGCAAAACCATGATGTATGTAGTAACAAGTGTGCCAGATTTGGGTAAACAGAATACAGTCCAATGTGGAAATGCAGAGAGGGCCATAGGAATGTGGTGTGGGTTGTGGTTTAGGAAGCTTCAGTGGTTTGCAGTCACAGTATTTCTTAAACAAATGTAGACTGAAATTTAGTTCTGAAATATTACTTATGTGATTTTTATTGCCTTCTTTGATAATGATATCGACACATTGTTCATAGTATTCTTTTATTATCTGTTCAACGTCCACAGTATGTAAAGGGATGGATCCTCCTCCCGTTTCTGATATTAGTCATTACATCTTCTCTCTTTGTACTTTATCTGGCTTCAGGCTTTTTAGTTTTCATCATGTCCAAGAACCACTTTTGGTTTTGTTGATTTTTATTGCTACGTAGCTGATTTTAATTTGCTTTTCTTTTTTCTAGAAGGTAGAAGCTTAATTTATTAATTTTAGATATTTCTTCCTTCTAACATGTTCGTTCATTCCATATTATAAGTTTCCCTGTAAACACCTCTTTCACCGCATCCCACACATTTTGGAAGGTTGTATTTTCATTTCATTTAAAGTGTTTTTAAATGTATCTTGATATTTCTTTTTTGGTACATGAGTTATTTAGAAATGTAGGGTTTAATCTGCAAGGGTTTTGGAGGTTTTCAGTTATTGATTTTTGGGTTAATTCTTTTGAGATCTGAGAACATATTTTTTATGATACCTATTCTTTTAAACTTATTAAGGTGCGTTTTATGGCCAAGAATGTGATCTAGCTTGGTAAATTTTCCATGAGAGCTTGAAAGGAATGTGTATCCTGTGTTGTTGGGCGAAGTATTCTGTAAATGTTAATTAATCCAGTTGATTGATAGTGCCCTTCAGTTCAACTATGACTTGACTGATTTTCTGCTTGCTGGCTATTTTAATTACTGAAGGAGCACTTTTGAAGTCTCTGGCTGAATAGTGGACTCATGAATTTCCCCTCGTAGTTCTATTATTTCCGTCAAGTAGCTGACACTGTTGTTAGGCACTGACATTCAGGGTCGCTATGTCCTCCTTGAGAAGAAGCCCTTCGCTGGTATGAAATGCTCCTCTGTTCACTGGCACCTTCCCTTGCTCTAAAGTTACCCGTGTCAGAAAGTGACTACTCCACCTTGCTTTTGATTAGTATTGGCACGGTACGTCCTTTTCCACCTTAACTTTTAATCTATGTGTGCCTTTATGTTTAAAGTGGGTTTCTTGCAGAAAACATATAGTTGGATCTTAATTTTTTTAAATCAACACTCCAGTCTCTGTCCTTTAATTGATGTGTTCAAATCATTGACGTTTAAGTTATTACTGATATACCTGAAATAATATCTACCACGATACTGTGGCTCTTGTTTTTGTTATTGTGTTTCTTGCATTAAATGATTTCTAATTAAAATGGGTTTGCAGCAAAATAAAAATATAAAGAAAGAAAGCCAGACCATGGCAATGGTAATTAAAACTTCAACTGCCTTGTTTACAAAAACATTGATATTGATGACAATTTGTATACTCTGCTTTCAACCCGAATCATCTCTGTGCTTCCAACATCAGCAGTGGCAATGCTATTATTGTGGGGCAAAGTCCTCGTCCCCATCCTTTGCCAGTGGGAGTGGGCTTCTTGCAATACCCTGAGAAAATAAATTTTCTGAGACTGGAATGGGAGGATGTGGTATTGTGGAAAGCTTTATTTCTGGGGAATCAAACCCCCAAGTTCCTGAGGTCCCATTTTCCTTTGTTGGACCAAGTGCAGCTGTGGCTTCATTGGAGCAGTGTCCAGTCCAGCGTCAGGATAGCTTGGTCTGTGCTCCCCAATGCAGTCCATCAGTCTATTGTGGGTAGCGTCTGCATAGCTGTGAACCACATGGGTGAATACAATAAAGGAGGGAGAGAGAGAGAGAACGAGAACTCCTTTGTTTAGGGGATTATGTATTACCAAATTTTCATAGTCTTGCTACTCTAGCTAATCCATGCTTCCCAAGCTTGACTGATCAGCACCTTCCCTAGATCACCCTGACTCACTGTGCAGGGGCCCATCTTCCCTTTGTGCAGTCCCTTCCTGAAGTGATCTGCAGGGAATGGATGGGTGGCTCCCTGGGGAGTGTGAAATTGCTGATTCCTGCTGAAGCTGCCCAAATGACAGGCCTATCATGTCTGATCTTCCCTTTGCTCCTTTCCCATCTAATCTAATAAAAACATAATATTAAAATTGATCATTTCTTCGGGACTCCTAAGCCATGCCCACCAGCCAATCAGAGCGACTGTATGAAAATTAACCCAGCCAAGCTGGAGGCTGGCACTCATGGTGTTGCTAGAGTAAACAGGCCACTTCCATTGCAGCAGAAGTAAAACTGTTTGCTGACCTCCTGGGCTTCTACTGGCTCCAGGCAACAACATGTTTGCAACATTGTCTCAATTATAGAAGCCATGAGCTGAAGCAGACAGAAGTCTTCCTTACCTGCCTAGGCCTTGGCTTAAAGGAACAGTGTATCAATTATAGAAGATAAACAAATCCCAGAAACCTGCTTCCAGCCAGCCTTTCTGGGACATTGGGTCAATGGGAGCTGTGGGCAGCCTGAAAGCCTGAAAACAGCCCTCACTCCATCACCCAGGCTGGCCAGGTACCCCAGTAGGGGCCCAAAACCTGAAGGGACTGTGGACAGCCTGAAAGCCTGAAAACGGCCCTCAGGCCCACACCCAGGCTGGCCACACCCCAATGGGGTGAGGGATCCCACTGGAGGGCTTGGCCAGCCTGCAAACAGCCATCATCCCCTCACCCGAGCTGGCCAGGTACCCCAGTAGGGACCCAAAACCTGAAGGGGCTCTGGGAAGCCTGAAAATGGCCATCAGCCCCTCACCCAGGCTGACCAGGCACACCAGCAGGTGGACATCCCCAGAGGGGTCCCAGACTGCGAGAGGGCATAGGCTGGGCTGAGGGACCCACCCGAGTGCACAAAATTTTGTGCACTGGGCCCCTAGTTATTAATAACTAGCTAATTACAACAGTAACAGTACTAGCTCTTGGAAGGAAACTTTATTGGTTGAAAAGTATTCTCATTAGATAAATCCTGGGAGCAGATTTGCTTGGGAGAAATGCTAGCATTGCAGACATCAGGAATTCACATTGTAGACAGTCCTGTGTGTTGTTTGAAATTCACTAGTCCTTTGGGGAACAGTAGCAACAGCCCCATTAGCAATGACACCTTTAGGAATATTGTTGGTGGAGCATCAGTAATTGGGAGTTTGCAATTAAGAGATAAATTCTCAGTCATTGTGAGCATCCTTAGCAGAAGAAAACAAAATACTGAATTTCAACTCTTTATCAAGAGGACTATTTTGGGATTGTTATCATCATCCAATCATCCCCTGGAATTTTATGGCACAAGAAGTATGGCTTACAATGAGGTGGTTATAAACATGTTAAGTAATCAATGTAACCTAATGATTCATCATCTTAAGCAATGTAGTAGCTATTTGGAGGTATATAAACATCATATTGATTGAGACTCAAGATTGCAAAAATTAAATTTAATGCATTTCTTTTTGAAAGGCTAAAGGCATATTTTTCTAAATGGAATATTCAGAAACCAAAATATTTTCAGAATTGTGTGTAATTTCTAGGTTAAATCAAATTTGTAAAATAATATTTTTCAAAAAAGATATAACAATTTATTTTCAAAAATAAAATTAATTATTCAGTTTCTAGCCATGGTAAAAGTTTAATAAATTTTTATTTGTTTTTAACATATAGAGGACCTAATGAAAGAATTAAATTTTCAGCAATTACCAAAGTTTCTCCTTGATAAAAGTTACAAACTAGCTGCTTAATTTAATATACTCAATTAAAATTTTTTGACCTCTTACCTCAAAAACACTGACAGTCTGGAAACAGTATCTTATTTCCTTGAAAGTGAAGATTTAAAAAAATATATATTTTTGCTTAATAATTTTTACTGTTTATTCTCCAAGGTTATGAACAATGCCCTTTAAAGAAAATGGCATATTGATTTTAATCTGCATGTAGTATACATATTGTGACATGAATAAATCAAAACTTAATTTTATGCTTTGTTGCAGACAATTACAATATATTGTTTTGTGAATTACATTTCTGTACTATAGGATACACACTTCTTTTAAAAAGTATGGTAGAGTTATGTATATGCCAATACAGGGTCAACACTAAATTGTATTAAGTGAAAATGCTGGACAGTGGTGTACTGTTGCAAAAATACATAAATATGTATGAAGACATATGTGTGGAGAATATCTGGAAGGGTAATGCCGTGATTACCTTTAGAGTAGAGAAAACACCTTCTTAATGATTGCACAAAAAACTCGAGAGCATAACAACATATCTCAAGCTGACACCTGTACAACCAGTACTGAGGTTGGGACATAGAACTTGCTAGCACATAAGACTCTGGTAAGCCCTCCTACCCACTCACTATCTCTTCCCTTCACTCCAAAGTTAACTACTCGCCTGAATTTTACAGTAATCTGTTTCATGAATTTTATACCCACACATTTTATTGTATCACAGCACTTCAGCATCACCTAATTATTTTTTAACTTCCTGTAAATGGAATTGCCGTATACAGAACATATGGTTATTGTTAGTGAATAATAACAGTTAGCTAACTAGACTCCCACCAATAACTAAACATTCTCAGCCATTTTTGACATGGGAAGCCTACTTCGTCTAAGATATGTTGGTGTTTGGGGATAATATTACAATGTTGTATTTTATTTGATAGCAGCTTGTTTTTTTTTATTTTCATTGTACATTTAGATTTGTCTTCTGTGAAGTCTGTTCTAGTTTTTGTTGTTGTTTTGTTTGCTACAGTGTTTTGCAATTCGGTTTATTTTCATTTTATCAGTTCTTTCTTGATAAAAGCTCCTTTCCTGGCTTGCAGATGGCTGTCTTCTTAAGGTGTCCTCACCTGACAGAGAGAGAATATACTAATCCCATCATGGGGTCCCACCCTCATGACTTAATTACCTTTTCCCTATAAACCCAATTATCTCTCAAAGCTGCCACCTCCAAATATACTAGGTGATGAAGTGCTTGCTAATGTAGACTTAAACTGGTCCCTTTCCGTCTTTCTTTTGCTTCCTAACAATCTTGATTGTCTTTGTTATTCATCCACAGCGGCATCTACTTTTTTGTTTGTTTCTTCTGGTGTTTATTGAACTTTCCTCATTATTTTCAGTGGGAGGGCAATTTAATACAAGTTGCTCTATCGAAGCAGGAGTGGAAAACTTATTATGGTGTGAATTTGCCTCCCTTTAGTTGTAATAAAGTTGTACTCTTCTCATGTACTTACTGCCATATGGGTTCCTTTCATAAAATTGTGCAGCCTCTTGCCTGCTTTTTCATTGGATTGTTAATCTTTCTCCTTATTGAGTTTTAGGAGTGTCTCTCTATGTTTCATGGTCTTTTCTTATTTATAAACCTGATCTTTGGCTTTTTTAAAATTTACATTGCTATCTTTTGATAAACAGATGTTTTCAACTTTAATGTAGTCCTTTGTACTTATTATAGTACATTTTACTATTGAAACATATTTTACTATCTAAATATCAATAAGATAATTTCTGATATTTCATCTTGATTTTCTCTTTTATATATATTGGAATTAGAAAAGAAGAACTATAGAATATGATCATATATTTATAAATAAATTCATTGTTTTCCACATCTATGTTTACTTTGGTCTGCCCTTTATTCAATATCATACATTATTACATTTTATAGATTTAGAAATTTCATTACTCGATAAGTCATTCTATGGTGTTCTTTGTTATAAAGTATGTTGGTTATACTTTGATTTTTAACATATTAGTCTTAATTTATATTTCTCTAATGAGCAAATTCTACTGTGGTTATTAATCATTCTTATGAAAGAGACACTGAGTCAAATTGGCTAGAACATTGAAATTGTTATAGTCCTATAACTGAATATTATTTAACAAATAAAAGAAATTAAGTACGGATCTATGATACAATATGAACATTGAAAACATGCTAAGTAAAAGAAGCAAGACATAATAAAGCATATATTGTGTGATTCCATTTATGTAAAAGGCTCAGAATGAGCACATCCATAAAGACAGGAAATATCATTAGGAGTTCCCAGAAGATGAGGTATGGGGGATTGAAATATCAGTGTGCTTTCTTTATGTAGTGATGAAATTTTTCTAAAATTAGGTATTTGTGATGGTTGCATAACTGTACATATTTTCAAAATTGTATAATGAATTATACACTCTAAAGGAGTAATCTTGTGATATATAAATTATAACTCAATAAATATGTTATACCCTGGCCAGTTTAGTTCAGTGGATAGAACATCAATCTGTGGACTGAATGGTCTCAGGTTTGATTTTGATCAAAGGCACCCACCTTGGTTTCAGGCTCAATCCCAGGCTCTGGTCAAGGTATATATGGGAGGCAAGCAATTTATATATCTCATGTCTCGCTCGCTTGGATGTTTCTTTTTCTCTGTCTCTGCCCCCGCCTTCCACTCTCTCTAAAAGTCAGTGGAAAAATATCCTCTAATGAGGATTAACAAAACAAACAAAACTATCTAATCTAAAAAAAGAGTAATATGCCAATTGCATCACTCCACTACAACCCAAGCCATGCCACCAGCCAATCAGAGCAACTATATGCAAATTATCCCAACCAAGATGGCAGTCGCCAGCCATGGAGCTAGAGCAAACAGGAGGCTTGCTTGCCTCGACAATGGAGAAAGCTAAACTTCCCACCTGCCTAGGCAACAATGTTTCAATTATAGAAGATAAATAAACCCCAGATACCTGCTTCCAGCCAGCCTCACTGGGAGCTAGGGTCGCTGGGGGCTGTGCCCAGCCTGCAAATAGCCATCAGCCCCTCACCCAGGATGGCCACACCCTCACGGGGTGAGGGTCCCTGCTGGGGGGCTTAGCCAGTTTGAAAATAGCCCTCAGCCCCTTACCCAGGCTGGCCAGGCACCCCAGTGGAAGCCTACCCTGATCCATGACACCCTTCAGGGAAAACAAGCTGGCCCCCACCCATGCACCAGGCCTCTATCCTATATAATAAAATGGTAATATGCAAATTGACACTAACAGCAGAACCACTGGGAATGACTGGTCACTATGACACACATTGACCACCAGGGGGCAGCTGCTCAATGCAGGAGCTGTCCTAGGTGGTCAGTGCACTCCCACAGGGAGAGCTCTGCTCAGCCACAAGCCAGGCTGACAGTTGCCAGTATAGCAGTGGTGGTGGGAGGCTCTCCTGCCTTCTCAGCAGCACTAAGAATGTCTGACTCCAGCTTAGGCCTGCTCCCTGCTGGCAAGTGGACATCCTCCAAGGGCTCTCAGGCTGCCAGAGGGATGTCTGACTTCCAGCTTAGGCCTGATCACCTGGGGAGCGGGCCTAAGCCAGCAGGTGGACATCCCTTGAGGGGTCCCAGACTGCAAGAAGGCACAGGCTGGGTTGAGTGACCTCACACCCCAAGTGCACAATTTTTTGTGCACCGGGCCTCTAGTCTACACTAATAAAAGAGAAACATGCAAATTAGTGTTATTCTACTACGCCCACCAGCCAATCAGAGTGATTATGCAAATCAACCCAACAAAGATGAAGTTTAATTTGCACATACAGGCATGGATTGAAGACTGAAGCCAAGCCTGGCTGAGGCCAAAGAGGAAAAGCCAAGCCTTGCTACGTCCACAGCAGAGAAGGAAGCCTTGCTGCTGCCACAGTGGAGAAGTCTAGGCTCAAGGCTTGGCTTCTCTACTGCGGCTGGACCAAAGGCCTGGGTCCCGAGTGCTGGAGGAAAATTGCTGCCAGCAGCTGGTGGAAGGAAGGTCTGTTGTGTGAATCTTTGTGCAATGGGCTTCTAGTGTTATTTATAAAATATAGGAACTGATTATTGGAACAATTTGTAAATGAAGAAATTCACTAATTACTAATAGTTTTTCAAATATCTATGATTTTGGACATTAAATCCATGAATGTTTTAACTTATAGTGTATCAGTGAATTTCAGAGTTCACTGGAAGCATGTACATAACTCCTTTTGAATGTCAACATTCTAAAATCAATACAGCAAAAGGTCTGTAAACATTTGAGGATTCTTGGCTTAGCATGTATAAGAGAAAGTGTAGTGGAAAACAAGGGCTATTTTAAATATTTGAGAACCATTTCATAGAAATGCTTTCTGTGTAAGTCCAGAAGGTAGCCCTAGAATCAGTGTGTGAAAACTATAAAACAATTTTAATTTACTGTCTTTAGTCATTCTTGCTTACCATATGTTGTTACTGATTATGACAATGGCAGCAAAACTTCATCCCTTACACATTCAATCTCTCTCAGTGTAACTTTTCACTTTCTACAAACAAACATGGAGTCGTTTTTCCCTACCTTTTGTTGCCAGACTGATTTCAGAATCAACAGCGTAGGCTTCAAACAGCTTTAGTTTTCTTCTGCTGTTCCTGTTGTGGTCTTGTCACCATCACAGACCAATGTTAGCACCCTGGAAGTTCACCAAGAATATAGAGAAGATTCTCAGTGAGATCTTTAATAGATCAGCCAAGTCTTGCTCATATCAGCAGAACTATAAAGGTAACCAATGGCATTATGAGAAATAATAAATAATTATTGTTTAACCTGCTAAGTTTTGCTCTGGTTACTCAACTATAGCTAATTGATAGAGTATATCTCAAGGATTCCTTCTGATTTTTTTTATCTGAGTACACTTTCTAAAAATAATTTTAGAAAATCATTACATATCCAAAAATAGAGAATGGTGTTTATTTACTACCATATTTGATATGGCTAACCATTATTCAAATTATAGATGAACTTATTCCATTCTAACGTCTTCATAATAACAATGATATTTGTATGTTATATGACATCCTATATAATAAAAGTGTAATATGCAAATTGACCAAATGGCTGAACAACTGGTTGCTATGACATACACTGACCACCAAGGGGCAGACTCTCAATGCAGGAACTGCCCCCTGGTAGTTAGTGCTCTCCCACAGGGGGAGCGCCACTCAGCCAGAAGCTGGGCTCATGGCTGACAAGCGCAGCCATGGTGGCAGGAACCTCTCCCTCCTCCTCTACAGGTGGATGGTAAGGAACAAGGTGTCCTGAACTGTGAGAGCCCCAGATTGCAAAAGGGGTCCTCCCCATGGGAGGGTTCAGGCCTAAGCTGGCAGTCAGACATCCCCCCAGGGGTCCAGGACTGTGAGAGGGTGCAGGCTGGGCTGAGGGGACCTCCCCCCGCCCCCTGCTGCAGTGTATGAATCTCATGCCCCGGGCCTCTAGTATAATTTATTGTCAAAATGTTAGATATTGTATCTAATGGTATATTACATTTTTATATTAATCTCAACCTGACTTTTGTAGTTCTGTTTTCATCTTTCTGAAAACCTACCCTTTTTGTCTTTAATATTTTTAAATTTTAACATCAATAATGCAGAAGCATTTTTTTTATTGATGCTTTTGTTATTTTGTTGCAATCCATTGTGACTTTTTAGTATGTCAGCTTACATTTTAATTCAATTAATTAAGATACTTGACTATTAGTTTTTAATTTTTAACTCTGAGACTTCTAAAGATTGCATTTCAACACCCTCTATATCTTCTTACTTTATTATGATATTATCAATTAGTACACCTTCCAAATACCTTATAGATGGCTTTATGGTTTTTCTCTTTTTTAAAATATATTTTATTGATTTTTACAGAGAGGAAGGGAGAGGAATAGAGAGCCAGAAACATCGATGAGAGAGAAACATCGACCAGCGGCCTCCTGCACACTCCCCACTGGGGATGTGCCCGCAACCAAGGTACATGCCCTTGACCAGAATCGAACCTAAGACCTTTCAGTCTACAGGCCAATGCTCTATCCACTGAGCCAAACCAGTCAGGGCTAGACGGTTTTTCTTATTTGACTTTCCCACTTATTATTACCTCTTCTCCCATATTTTCTCTACTTTCACTTTACTAGTTTTAGAATTCTATATATTTATATGAAAGATATATTAGATACAATATATATCAGTGAAGGAGGATTTGCTCTCAGTTAAGATTTTGCTGAGCAATAATGCAGGGAAGGGAAATGCAGCTACAGATCTTTCCTGAGTCTTCTTGAACCTGAAGCTTACGCAATTAAGGGAGAAGTACATAAAATAAATACAAAGTACCTCATCTGTGCTGTGCAAATTTTTCACATACATATGGCCATGTGATCACTTTATAGTGTTCCCATGTAGGTGTTTAGAAAGGTACAGCCCAGACAATGGACCTAGCAGTCTAAACTTTGCTAAACCACGTATACTTCTAATCTCACTAGTTCTTGGAGCTTGTAGTTTTTCTGTACTATAGACTCCGATCATGCAGTTCCCTGAAGCCTTTTCACAGTTTTGTTCCAAATGCTGAGTATGCACCTACATATCTTTTGGCAGCGTGTTAATATTCAATATTGAATTGATGAGAAATTAAAGCCATGCAGTGCTTTTTGAACAGCACATATTTGCTGAAAACAATGGGAGCCTTCATTCCCTGTTTCTCCTTGTCGATAAGGACTTTTTTTTTGCTGAGGCAATGTTATTAATAATGTGGTATTGTTTTAGCCCATGTATTTTGGGGCAGAACACTTATGTCAGAGCTCCTGGAATGGAAATTACCTTCATTTTGTATAGTAAATAAAAAAGTAATATGCAAACATTAATGCCTTATTGGAACAGGAGGATTATCTGAAAGGCTCTAGAGATTCTGAAATTTAGTGGATAAAGTTATTTATGAAAGATCATGAAAAATTAAGAAGGTTAATAACAGTGATTTATTTCTGATAAATTACACCTGTATGAGATATCAAATGTAGAACTCTTGAACCTAGTATTCTAAACCTGAGTATGTTCTGTGAAGTTGACAACTCTGCTAGGTTTCCTAGTTTTAGGAAAGTTTTTGTTATTAGTGACTTTTTTATTCTTGCACTCTTATGTATAACCCTGACCATGATGAATGAAGCTGGGTCACATGTGAGTTTAAAAATCCTTTTACCTGGAAGGTGCAAAATTAAGTGTACTTGGGAGAAGCAGGAAAAGTGGCTTTGTTGTCCCATGCTCTAAGTCTGACTTTGCTTCTTTCTGTCTTCTTAGTAGGACAATAAACACATTGAAGAACAAATCCAAAGAACACACTAAGGAAAGACAGTGTTTTACAGAGATTGCCCAAGCTACCTTCTGAGACTTTCCTGGGTGGAAACTTTCCCAAGTAATAGCTATCTCAGACTCATTTTACAGTACCAACTACAAGAGGAACATGAATACACACACACACACACACACACACACACACACACACACACACACACACACACTGAGATGACACCAATGGCATGATTTGGGAAAACAAAGACAAAGCAAATAATTTAATTTTAAAAAGTCCAAAGATCTCCCAGTATGCCACAGCTCCTACAAACTGTCAAAACTTTTTAAAGCTACGTATTTCTCCTAGAACCGTGTGAGTCAACTGTGAACTTGACTTTGACCCTACTGAAGATCCATAAATTCTGCCTGAGAGTAGAATCTTTCAATTCTTTGTAGCGGTTGTAATGTGCCACCAAGACTGAACAAAGTCAGCCACAGTGCATCCATCTGTCTCGTTCATTCATTTAAAACTATTTCTGTAATCTCTTATGTCTGTCACACTTTTTTAAATGCATACATTTACTAATCAGGTATATAGTATATAAGTTGAACTGAGGAACAGAAAAATGAATTATGTTCAAGTAGTATGGGCGATCTCATAAATAGATAAGGCAAGTTAACAAAACAAAGTTAGAAAGTTATTAGTAATTCAGAAGTTCATGGTAATATTATAGCTTAGTAGAGATACTGCCCCGATATATTTATATATAAATGTTAGCAGTTATGTGTAATGATCATAAATGCAATTGAAGCACCTAAGGAAACTTGCATGTTTTGAGAGAGCCAAATAAAGACAGCATATTTTATCTACTGAGGTTTGTGTTGTGTAACAAACAACAATAGAAGGAAAAGATGCACACATGCACACACACACACACAAACAAACACACAAAACAAGCAAAAAAACCAACCCACATAAATATAATTACTGAGAAAACCATGTAAGACACCTTAGCTGGTGTAACACCTGCCTGGTCTACTCATTCTTTAACTTCCCCAAAGTCCAGGTCTTGTAGCAGCTCACCTGAGGAAAATGTTGGATTGAAAGAGAATATACTAGCCCAGACCATTCTCCTTGACTAGATTAGTGCAGGAAGAGGAAGTGAGGAGTAGGGTTTCCCAAGGTTCTATCTGAAGGCACACGGGTTTCCAGTTTAGAACTGACATTCTCAGTCACTCCCCAAGCAGCAACCTACCTCACTAATAGAGAGAAGCTAAAGTTGCATCCAGTACAACTGCAGATGTAAACAGATAATCTTCCTTATGAGAACAGAAAATTGGAAAGTGACTTTCCCTCCTAAACAACAGAGGAGAAGAAAGTACTCACAGGAAAATATAATCATCATTTAAAAAACAAAAAAACAAAACTCTTAGCAATCAGATAGTATATTCTTCGTTTAAAATGATCATTTCTTCCTGAAAACCAGAGTATGTAAATATGTGAGAATATAGAAGAAACTATTAGCAATATAGGAGAAGAGAGTTTGTGTCTTTCATTGGAATGAACAGGGATCATTCTGCCAAAATACAGTTGTTTAACAGAAAATAACCACATATAAACCTGTAAATAATTTTTGTGATTTTATTTGAGTCAAACTGTTGACAATTGCCAGGAAGCAGAAACTCAAAGTATTGGGATAATGCTCTGGAGAATGGCAGTTTTTCACCTTGTTTTATACATTATTATCAAAGGAAGAGATATGAGTGGGTTACATGAAATCCATTGATAGATTAGGGAGGCGGGAGAAATCAAAGCAAGGAAACCTCTGGGATTGGATAAAAAGTAAAATGATAGACACATGCTTCCTTTACACAGATAGGTATAGGAAAGTTAACAATCAACAACTACCATGATGACAATAGCAATGAGGGAATTTGTGGTCTCTGCCTGCACACCAGGAAAAGGGAAGTTACAAGTTACCCTGACATTCCACAGGTCTGTTTGTTATCTTAGATGCAAAAAGACAATAGGCCCAGTAAAGATCAAAGTTGATCTTTATCAGGGAAGATCCTGGACTAGGACTTGACTACCACTGTCTTTTTAATTAAAGGGTTTAATTTCAGACCATCCTTTGTGGTTACTTTAGGTCTCTTGAGTTTGCAAGGCTGCCATACATGCTTTCCTTGAATTAGGTTAGCATGTGACCCCTTTTCCTCCACACTTTGAACCAGTAAGTCTTCTGGCCTTTGCCAGTGGAGTGTGTGTGTGTGTGTGTGTGTGTGTGTGTGTGTTTCAAAGTTCCCTGTGAATATCTCATTCCTTACTTTTGCCTTTTAAGTTTTTTTGTCAGACTTTTATTGGCCCCCAAAGCTATCACCACCTCAGGCGTCTGTGTTGTTCGACAATTGCCACTGTTTGTTCTGAAACATGCCCTGAAGATAGTGCTGTTTGTAAGGAATAAGCTCTGTGTCACTTCAAACAGAGAAAAGCCCAGAGAATCAAACTTTTCAGGAAGCTGTCAGGTAAGTCAAATATTGACAATTTACTGGCAAAAGCTTCAGGCTTTGTATTTTGTATATCCAAACCTATTGTGCCTCTCTAGCAGCTGTGAATAGCTGGTTTTTGCTTTTGGTTTTCTCACAGCTGCTATAGTTCTGTGGTTGTTGCTTTTCAAGGCTACTATGAATCTGGGTGGCAAGAGCATGGGATTAGGTCAAGTTCAAAAGTGCCACAAAGTTTTTTTGCTCTTACCAAGATAAAATGTTTTTTTTTTCTTTATTTCTTTTTAAAATATATTTTTATTGATTTCAGAGAGGAAGGGAGAGAGAGGTAGAGAAAGAAACATCAAAGATGAGAGAGAATGATTGATCGGCTGCCTCCTGCACTCTCCTAGTAGAGATCAAGCCTGCAACTCTGGCATGTGCCCTTGACCAGAATCGAGCTTGGGACCTTTCAGTCTGAAGGTCGACACTCTATACACTGAGCCAAAGTGGCTAGGGCTAAATATTTTTTATTAAATAAATACTGTTTGGATTGTTGCAAGGTTTAATTTAATTTCCCGAGTTTTAAAAACATTGAATTTGACAGATCTCCCCTTCTCCCAGTGTTATCATTGCTATTATGGTGAGGTGGGTTATTGGATGCCCTTTATCATTTAAAGCATGTCCTCTAGGACCCATTTTTAAGGAATTTTCTTTTCAGTTCACATGTCGATTATCTTTTGATACTAATACATATTAAGTAGTGGTGTTTTATGATGTTATATGTGGTATAGTAACAAAGTATTACAGAAGAGAAAGGAAATGCCAAGCATGCTTCCTAGAGAAAGGGAGGAAACCATTTATTAACACTAGTGACTAGTGGACTCCGGGAGGAATTTCCAAATCGGAGTGAAGTAACATACAGAGGCTTCACTTTTTATAATCTTCTGGGGTCTTTGTCTTACAGATATGGCTCCGCTCCCTTGTGGGCTTACAGGAAGGCCCCCAGGCATTGGGGTTCCCAGGTCATGTCAGATGATCTGTCCTGGAACCAGCAATAGACCTTTCCTCCCCTCCCACCCCCAGGGCGGTGCATTGCTCAGTTTTTATGGCCTGACAAGTCTTGAAAGACCAGTTTGCTCCTCAAAAGCATATGGCCTATTCCATTTTCTCATCTATAATGACCAGATCTCTTGCAAAACCATGAAGCTGATCTGGTCAATGAAAAGTAAGCAGATGTCACATGTCACTGTCAGTTGTCATGGCAGGTTGTGGAGAATATGATTTGAGCAAAAAGTAGAATGACCAATTCTTTCTCAAGTCATTTTTAAAGATAGGAATGTGTACCATGGGCTGCCTAAGAATGACTCTAGTAAAACGCAGAGCCAACCAAACTGAAACACAGGATTTCTTATGAGTAGGATCGGGATTTCTTTCCCGGGTTCTTGTCCAGGTGGATTCAAAGAATGAAGCCACAGACAAAAGGTGGCCTATGGAATGGTGGAAATTTATTGGAAACAAGTACAGACTCTCATGTGGGAAGGGGGTCCTACAGGAGTGACCCACTAAACCCCTCTTTCTAAGGTTTGTAAAGGCTGCAGTTCTTTGTCCTCTTCTGATTGGTCACTACAACAGCTTCAAAGCTAAAACCCCCATGTGGTGCTCTCTCTTTTTCTCAGCTTCAGTGGTAGAATCCTCTATCCCCTGTGAAAATCTGTTTTCCTCCTTCTTCCTTTTATTTATCTACTCCTTATGGCTTTCCTCTATCTTCTGTGAATGGGTGTCTTCCTTTCTCCTTATCCTGTGGTGCCTTTTGCCAGCTCTAAGTCCCCAACCAACTATGCCTCCCTCCTCCACGGACCCCCTAATTCCTAAAACTCCCTAAACTTGCCTATTTTATCCCTAAAAACTCCTTTCACTACAGTGTGCTTTGTAGAAAAAAATACTTTGTTTTCCCCATCTTCAACTAGTTATGAAGAGCTTACACTCATATTCTGTTGTTCCAAAGTTTAAAATTCAAATGATTATACACCCCTGTGTATAAGGGGGTGATTGTTAGAACTGGTTTAATATGAGTGCCTCTCTTGCTGATCTTTACTACTTAATTTAATTAGTTGTGAAGGGCAGATTCACACAAGCATTTTCAACCTTCAGCCCTGAAGATTGTCTGAATCAGGGTATATTCCTCAAGGCAGACCAACCCTGAGCTATGTGCTATAACTTATAAGATTAACTGCATTCTACCCAGTGCAGTTCAATGCATTGTAAAGTCTCTTCAAATGATAGCTAACTTCCTTCAAATTAAACATCCTAGTGATGATATCATTGTAATAATCTGGTTATTATTTAATAGGAAAAGAGTACAGGGAAGACTAAATAATATGGCCATGCTATTTACGCAGCTTTGCTGGAGAGCTGTAATTTGACACTCTCCAAGTCTGTTCCCTTGATTGATGGGGACAGGGACAGGACAAAGGCAGTCGGAGGCATGCCCAGTAAGGTCTGAGTGATGTGGGAAGAGGCTTACCTGTCAATCATACCTGAGAACAGCTAATTGGCCAGAATAGGCGTGGCCACTGCAATGAAGAGGAATCTGAATATGTAATCTTCTGGACAAAGGGAGGTCTTGTTCTTGGCTCTTGGCTGGCTGGCTTGCTGTTTGCACCTGACCCCTGTTGCAGACTCTCAAACTCTGCATTCACCCACTTGGCCCACAGTCATGTGGATTCCACACAATGGACTAACGGACTTTAGCCTGACGCTCTGTCAGACCCACTGAGTCACAGAACAGAAACTCTGGCCACTGACCCCGCTTTTGGCTCTACTGGAACCCCAGCTGGAACTTTTTCAGGATTGGGTTAAAGGGGCATGGGTCTATAATTCCAAGTGATTAAAAGCCACTCATTTACCTGTGAGAATCGTAGAAAATTCTTTTCCTGAAGATATCACAAAGGCCGCCCCATATCTACCAGTGTCGAAAAATTGGACCCACTAATTTATCCTGCAACAGTGATAGATAATTTGCCACATAGTGAGACCATTCTTTGCAGTTGGCACCTCTAATTCTGAAATGGAGCCTTCTTGAGCTTTTAAACATACCTGTTTCCCTCCTCATCTTGTTTCCGAGTCATAGGCAAATTTTCTACAGTGGATGTGGAATAGATAAAACATATTTTCAGCATGCTTTGATCATTCCTCAATTTGCATTTCATAGCCAACTAAAATATTAATAAAGAAAAGAGGTTATATTTAGTCTTGACAGTATTCTTTGGGATACTTTAAAAAATAACGCTAGTATTCCTCTAGAAAATTCCAATAGCCTCACAATCTTAGTAAAATTTTATACATTTTGGGGAAAATGATTATTTTAAAAAACTTATAAATAATGTCTCCCACCCCAATAAATGTCCAGAGGAAATAATGAAAATATGGACAATAACCTGCTTAATGGTATCAAATGTCTTCTGCTGACATATTGAATGCTCAATAAAGAAATCTCTCTGAATTTTTATAATGAAGTTTCTATAATATTGTTAGAATATATTAAGTAGAAGATACCAATGAGTGAAAAGATATAAACAAAAAGCACATTAAAATGGCTCATATAATTATACTAGAGGCCCGGTGCACAAAAATTTGTGCACTTGTAGGGGTCCCTCAGCCTGGCCTGTGCCCTCTCACAGTCTGGGACCCCTCAGGGGATGTCCACCTGCTGGCTTAGGCCTGCTCCCCAGGGGATCGGGCCTAAGCTAGTAGTCAGACATCCCTCTGGCAGCCCGGGAGCCCTTGGGGGATGTCCACTTGCCGGCAGGGAGCAGGTCTAAGCTGCAGTCAGACATCCTTAGTGCTGCTGAGGAGACAGGAGAGGCTTCCACCACCACCGCTGTACTGGAAGCCAGCAGCCTGGCTTGTGGCTGAGCAGAGCTCCCCTTGTGGGAGTGCACTGAACACCAAGGGCCACTCCTGTATTAAGTATCTGCCCCCTGGTGGTCAGTGTGTGTCATAGTGACCAGTCATTCCTAGTGGTTCTGCTATTGGGGTCAATTTGCATATTACCCTTTTATTATATAGGATTTTCAATAAAGAAAAACAGTACCAGTACAGAAAAAAATAGAGAAAATAAATATTAACAAATGTGTAAAAGTATATTTTTCACTAGAGATGAATATATACCCACCATTAAGTGAACAGAAATATTAAATGCTGAATCATCTTAGTTCTTATATTCAGAAAGGGAGATGGATAAACATTAAGATGAACACTTATAAGACACTATCTATAATAATCTATAATAATAAAAGTATAATATGCTAATTAGACCAGACAGCCAAATGATCTTCTGACTATCATTCCAGATGAAGCCATGGTGGCAAGCGCTGAGGCAGAGGCAGTTAGTGGTGATCAGGCAGGCAGGTGAGCATTTAGGGGAAATCTGGCAGGCAGATGAGTGGTTAGGGGCAGTCAGGCAAGCAAGTGAGTGGTTAGGGGTGATCAGGCAGGCAGGTGAGTGGTTAGGCACAGTCATACAGGCAGGTGAGCAATTAGGGGTGATCAGGCAGGCAGAGTATTTAGGGACGATCAGGCAAGCAGGTGAGCAGTTAGGATCCAGCAGTCCCAGATCGTGAGAGGGATATCCGACTGCTGGTTTAAGCCTGATCCTAAGGGACTAGCAGTTGGACATCCCCCAAGAGGTCCCAGATTGCGAGAGGGTGCAGGCCAGGCTGAGGGACCTCCCCCCATGCATGAATTTCATGCTCTGGGCCTCTAGTTAGTTATATAGTTTCCTTGGAGTGTACCAGTTTTCTATTGCTTCATAACAAATTAGCACAAATTCAGAAGCTTAAAACAACTTCAGATCACCACCTTACTTAATTAACAGCATTTTTACTCATGGATCTCATATTCTCGTCCCACCCAACCTCAGGGGAAGTGTATCTTTGAGTACCACATGCCCTGGAAAACTAATCTGAAACATTTGGTTGCAAACCTTTCCAGTTGGAGATGTTCACTTATCCAGTGGTTCTCAACCTTCTGGCCCTTTAAATAAGTTCCTCATGTTGTGACCCAACCATAAAATTATTTTCGTTGCTACTTCATAACTGTAATGTTGCTACTGTTATGAATCCTAATGTAAATATCTGATATGCAGGATGGTCTTAGGTGACCCCTGTGAAAGGGTCGTTCGACCACCAAAGGGGTTGTGACCCACAGGTTGAGAACCACTGACTTATACTAATGAGAATCTTTTTCTTATTCTCATCATTTTGAGCTACAGCAAGGTCACATAGGTCAAAATTCTCATGCTCAAGATGTGTGTTAGTCATTCTTCGATACTTGTCAGGTCTGGCAATTGTGCTTGTGAGTCCTTCAATAAAGAGATGCTGAAATGCAGTACTTATTATATTAGAGGGCATATTAATTAATAGTATTTAGTTACTAGTATATTTGAGGGAAAGCCTCCAAAGGCAGAAGGAGTGGAGGGAAGCAAATGCCTTTCTACCTTGAGACCACAGTAATCTGCTCTATTAAGCCTACCATCCCATACACAGCAGCTGTCATCTAGGGTAACTGTCCCAATTTATCCTAACTTTCCAATTATTTCTGGGATGTAGGGCAGGTGGTCCAACTCCCAATACAAGGATGTACCTTCATGAGGGTCGAGGGACACTTATTATGACCGAGTATTAGTAATTACTAATACTCGAAAGGAAGACAGACACACATTTAAGCAAACTCACTCGGGGTTTACTAGTCACCGATGGCTCTCGGTACTTGCAAGGCCACCCAGAGGGTCCACCAAAGACTCACACAAGGCCGGGGTCGCAGCTGCTGGGCTTGGTCGTCCAGGAGGCCAGGTCTGGTCCTTCACTGGAGCAGGCAGAGCAGAGGTCAGCTTTCCCGGAGCTGGAGACGCAGTCTGTGGAGGGCAGACAAGCGTCTGACGCGAGGCGCTTGGGTTCCTGCTTTTACGCCGTCTCCAGTGTGTCTTCATCGGGACCCTCACATCTGTTATCCACGTCATTCTGACGCAAGGCCAGGCACTCCGAGCCTTATCAGCACAGCGCAGATTTTAGGGTTACATCTCAAAATGGAGTCTGTTCTAACATAAAGTTACTGATCTAAAATGGGTCACTTAAACTAAGTTCACACACATTTTTATGTATTCTAGTTGCTATAATGTGATCTAAGAAGTGTGTATAAGCATAAGAAAAGATACATTTATTCTCTCATGCCAGCACACACTTCCCGTGTCACATACATTCTTATCATAGTAAATAAATCGTAATAAAGCATTTTCTAATCCTAACAAATCTAGTTAAATCACACATGAGTCACACATCCTAATGTCACACAAATACATTCTTTGATTATAAGTTACACTCAAATCTTAATTAAATCACACTTAAATCACACACCTTAAATATATTTCTATAACAGGTAGTATTTAGCTGATCTCCAGGCAGCCTTTGATTCATTTTTCAGGATATGTTTCTTCACTGGTCCGATGACAAATACAATGGAGATATAATAGGCTTTGCTATTCCTGAATTATTAAGATCTCTAAGGCTAGAACTTCTTCACTGCTCAGCTCAAGATACTATTGGTAATTTATAATACTGATGGTTGATTGCAATGGGGTGGACAGATTCAGAGATTCCCACTTCCTCTTTTCACCAAAACGGCTTTTACCTCACAATCAAAAGGATGATGTTAAGAGTCCAATTGTCACTCTGAACTATACATTTGGGAACCTAGAAGATCCACTATAAAGATGATTTTACCTGAGACTGCATTTATTACCAGGTCTCTGTAGGACCTCTTTTGAACAGAGAGGGACATTAGAGGGGAGATCATAGTACTTGTGGTCCCTATGGTATCTGCTTGTATGTCTGAAGGTTCCAGGTCTCTACAAGGGCACAGAGCTTGGCTTTGCAGACCTGCATGAGCTAAAGATCCAATAGCCTAAAAAACTGCTGGACTCCCACTAGCAAATCCTGGGCTTGATTTCTAGATTTGTTTTCCTCTCCCATTTCAAAAGATAAGGTTGTTTGTTTGTTTGTTTGTCAAGATATAAGAAAGATACTTTGCATTCACAATTAGTTGCCAATGGGAGTTAAGTGTCCCCACCCTTTCACTATCTTTCTATAGGACATCGATGGGCATTAACAACTAACCAAGCCCATTGTTCTTGTCTATATCTCTCTCCACCCTCTTCTTTTCCAACGCCTGAGTCATTATCACAGCCTGGACATCCCCATGCACAGGAACATGATAAAATAAACCCATATGGAAGTTTCAAAAGTGGGACCACAGTCCGGTACCGGGGACTAGCCACGCTCCACACACCAGTACCTTATAGGATCAGGTCCTCGTTATTGTACAGGCAAGGAGAGTTCCAGTCCTAAATCCTCACCAGCGGCATCTTAGAGCCATTCCTCATATTAGCTGTGGTACTTGGCTCTAGGAGGAGCAGGCACTGAGAGAGAATTAAGGATGTCAGCTTTTTATTATGAAAAATACAAGAGAGAGGAAGAATAACTGTACAGAAAAAGGTTTTATTTTAAGTTTGTTTCTTTTTATTATTGACACTATTACGGATGTCCCCCCTTTGCCCTCTGGCCATCACCACACTGTGGTTTGTGTCTGTGGGTTATGAGATAAAGCTTCTAGACTAGAAATCTTAAAGGAAAGTGGGGAGTAAGTGGCATTGGTCAATGGACTCACTAACTGTGACACAGATTTGACAAACTCTTCAGGGAAACCAACAGAGAATTCTTGCGTAAAAGTGGATCTTCTGAGGAGTCTTACATTTCAGCTGAAATATCCAGGCACTGAAACCCTTGCACTAGTGACTAGTCAATCATCAGCCGAGGGCTCTCTTGGAAGCTGAGGTAGTTCTTGAAATTACTGTAGCTGAAAAAAGTTATTGGGAGATGTGAATAGCATACCTTTATAGTTACCACATTACACCGTCCATTTGGTTATTATAAACTTTACTGCTTAGATATTTTGTTTTGTTTTGTTTTGATTTCATTTTTAAGGAAAACACTTTTCAAAATCTGAAGAAAAAATGTTACTAAATATAAATGAATACATATGATACAAAAGCCATTGGTAAGAAAGGATAGATTATAAAATTATTTTATTTGCCAACAGCCAGTTCACAAATATGGTCTTTGTGTGAAAATTACCACAATTTCTATTTTTCATAAGCCCTTCCAGAAAAATTCTATGCGCAAACTATTAGTATGTATGTATGAAGAAATCAAAGTTACTGCCTTGTGATTCATTTCTGACTCATTATGGAGTTTGCTCTTTATAAAAGAAAGAAGGCAGGGAATCTGATCAATATTCATGTAAGCATGTTGGTCATTGATCTGCCAGTAAATGGATAATGTTAATTGATGGAGGATAGTCTATGTCTAGAAAATGCTTGTAGCACCATACCCTGCTTTTTAATTTCTAATGGTAAGCAAACTTTCAATTTATATATCTATGAGTAAAACATCCTCATTGAATGTGAAGTAAGCTATATAACATTCTGAGGATTATAAAGACACTAGGGGCCTAGTACACAAAAATTTGTACACTCGGGGCGGGGGGGGGGAGTGGTCCCTCAGCCTGGCCTGTGCTCTCTCGAAGTCTGGGACCCCTTGGGAGATGTCCACCTGCTGGCGTTCCTGGCCAGCCTGGGTGAGGGGCTGAGGGCCATTTTCAGGCTTCCCACATCCCCTTCAGGGTTCGGGTCCCTAATGGGGTGCCTGGGCAGCCTGGGTGAGGGGCTGAGGGCCATTTTTCAGGCTTCCCACAATTCCTGTTGACCCAATGTCCCAGTGAGGCTGGCTGGAAGCAGGTTTCTGGGGTTTATTTATCTTCTATAATTGAAACTTTTTTGCCATGAGCAGAGGCCTAGACAGCCTAGGCAGGCAGTTGCAATGGAAGCCTCCTGTTTGCTCTAGCTCCATGGCTGCCGGCCACCATCTTGGCTGGGTTAATTTGCATACAGCCACTCTGATTGGCTGGGGGCATGGCTTGGCTGGTGGGAGTGGCTTAGGTGTCTCAGTGTAATGGTTAATTTGCATATTACTCTTTTATTAGAGTAGATTTTATAACCTAGAAGCTTCTCAGTGTACCTCATTAGAAATCCCATCTACTCTAGGCAAGAGAGCCCACGTCCAAAGATGAAAGAAAGGAGATGGGATAGGACATCTAAGCCTGATATATAATAATCTTTTTATATCCTTAATTCACAAGAGTTTCTTTTTAAAATATTTTATTTATTGACTTTTGCTTTTGAGAGAGAGAGAGAGAGAGATTTGTTTTTCCTTTTATTTATGCATTCATTGTTTGTTTCTTGTATGTGTCCTGACCAGGGATTGAACCCACAACTTTCTGTATTGGGACAATGTTCTAACCAACTGAGCTACCCAGCCAGGGCCCACAAGAGGTTCATTTGACAATCCAATTCATTTTGTTAGTTTAACATGCATATTGTGATTTTTTATATTGTTTGGACTATTTAATAACATCTTTTGGAGAAATTTCCAAATAGTGTGCCATAAGAATATCTAGGTTCTGTTTGTTTGTTTGTTTGTTTGTTTAATTTTACTATCCTACAGTATCTTATACTTCGTTAGGGTTAGTAGATTTTGGAGTAGTTAATCACTTCCATTAACGTGTTGTATATGCCACTGGAATAATAGCTCTCTGCCTTTTTAATTATAAATTCTAGTAAGAATTTATAGTGATAATAAAATCTAGTAATTTATAGATTTCTGATGTTTAAATCCTCAAACTTTGTCATTTGGAATTGTCCTGGCTATTCTCAATATTTTGTATTTTAATATAAATTTTAGAATCAGCTTGTCATTTTACACACAAAAAATTGATGGCATTTTGAGATAAATTGATTTAATCTATAATTTAATTTAGAATGAATTGACATCTTTATAATAGAGAGTGCTATAGTCAATATCATATATCTCAATGTATTAATATTTTTAAAGAACGCTTTTTAACATTTTACTGGAGAGATTTTGTGTATCCTTCATTAAATATATTACTGGTATTATTTTCTTCCAAATTATATATAGAATCACTTCTATGTTGTTGCTAGTGCTTAGAAAGACCAGGAATATTTTTATCTATTAATTTTGTATCAGCCTTAATACACTTATTTGAATATTATTTCTAATAGGTTTGTGAATTTTATATTTATACAATTGTCTTATCAGCAAACAATGAGAATTTTAATTTTCCTCCCAATCTCTGTACCTTTTATTTATTTTGGTGACTTATTTCACTACATAAAACCTCCAATAAATTCTTGAAAACTAAATATTGAATGACACTTTAGAACATTTATCTATAACTTATGAATTGTAATCCTTATTCTACTGCTTAAATGAAAGTAGCCATTTAATGGATCAGAAAATGAGGCTCAGGAATTGCTTATACTTTCTCAAAGTCAAATTGTGTGTGATCAAACTAATTCTAGAAACTCAGTTAACTTACTGAGAATCTGGTGAGTTTCCATTTTCTACTTTTATTATACCATCTAATTTCAAATACAATTGAAACTACTTTTTTTCTCATGTTCTTAGTACATGTTTCCTTTTAACATTGATTGAGCATTCTCTGCATAATAAGGTTAATAGAAAATCAATTTTTCCTAATAAAGGCTACAACTAGAGTAACCATATTTGATTCTTCACATCTCAAAATGTGTATATGCTCATTACTTAACTCAATAATACTTCATATGTGGAAGTATAACAATTACCTTAGTGAAATTTCATGGAATATTATTAACACATCTATCTGGAGGGCCTCTAATTACAATATTAACAACTTTTTTCACAAGATTAGGTATTGCCATGCTTAGGTTTAGTGTGTATAAGTCACATAAATATGTGTTTTACTTCTCTGTTTCAATGTTTGTATGTCCAACTCTAAGAAGTTAAATACTGAGTGTCAAATAGTCATCTACTAGGTATCCTGGTTAATAATGGCAGATTTTATAATCAAAGAAAATACGATAATTTCAAGAGAAACATAAAATGCTTTATTCAAAGTAATGTCCATTGCTAGCTACACATTTTCCCCATCTTTCAGGTAATTTGTGGATACCATCCCAATAGAACTTTTCTTGTTTTGAGGACAACCATTCAGAAACCCAATTTTCCACTTCTTCGTACATTTTGAAGTGCTACTCAGAATGTGTGTGTGCCATCGATTGGAACAAGTGGTCATCTGAAGTAGCAAGGTCTGGGGAATATAGTGGGTGGGTTAATACTTCCCAGGGAAGATTTTTTAATGTGTCTTTAACTGGGTTTGAAGTGTGTGATGGTGCTTTATCATGAAGCAGATTTACTTTGCCATGTCTTCTGGCACATTTTGGTCATTTCACAATCAAAGTATGGTTCAAATTGATTACTTATTGTTGGTAGCCATCAGTATTAATGGTTTCACCTGGTTTTAGAGGCTCATAATACACCACACCTTCCTGATCCCGCCAAACACAGAGCATTGTCTTCTTTCCAAATCCATTTGGCCTTGCAGTCGATGTTGATGGTTGACCTGGATTAACCCATCATTTTATGCCTTTGGGATTCTCAGAATAAAAATAAGTCCACTTTTCATCACCAGTCTCAATTTGATGCAAAAAAAAGACTTTCTTTCGTGCCGTGGAAGCAACATTTTACTGGTGACTTTTCAGTTTTCCATTTGTCTTTCATTCAGTTGAGGTGGCACCCATTTCTCTTCCTTTAAAATCTTTCCCATTGCTTGTAAGCGATCGGAAATTGTTTGCTGAGCAATGTTTAATCTTTCTGCAAGTTGTTTTTGAGTTTGACATGCATCTTCATCCAATAATGGTTATAAATGCTGGTCTTCAAACTTTTTCGATTGACCTGGATGTTCTTTGTCTTTCACATTGAAATCATCACTTTTAAAGCATTTTCCAGCGTTCACAAGTATCTTGAGATAGAGCATGTTCACCATAAGCTTCCCAAAGTACACGATAACTTTCTTCAAAATAAAATAATGAATTAAAACTTCCCCCAAATGCTATTTTTTGGCACAAAATTCTACATTTTTAAGCGTAAAAATATCTATGATGTTAACACCTTCAGCAAATTTGACATAGGAAGTTTCGGAGCTTGTTGTCAATACAACAAAACACCATACATATCAAATCATATATATATATATATATATATATATATATATATATATATATCAACATGTGTAACTCCATCTATTGAAAAAAAAATCTGCATTATTAACTGGTACACCTAGTAATTTTTACTATATACAAAAAGAATAATAAAATACAATTTAAGTGAAATTACCTTATTTCCATATGATCTGTCTGAGCATATTTTTTACCTACATGAGCCCGGCTAAACCATTTTTGATGCTTTATATGGAAATGATTATAGAAGCCATTTGATTTTATTAAATTATATGAGAAAAAAACCCTACATTTTTCTAGTTGATGAATCTCATTCTTGAGTTTCATTTTATTAAACTATAATTATTAGATATTCTAATATTCATACAAGAAAAGCCTGTATCAAATTTTGAGCTCAAAACTAAGCAGAAAGAAGATGAAGTATAATGGGACAGAAAACTAAAATAGCTGTAGGAGTTCCTCTTCAAAAGTACCGATCCATTTACTATCCAAAGCTGCAGGCATAAAAATGAGGTTTGAATGTAGATGCTTTATCATGAACATTGAAGTTGGCTTTCTAAAAAGTATGATTCTTACTTTCTAAACTTTCAAGTATTCTTCCTATTTTATACATTGAAAGTTACTTTAAAATACCATATGTTCTTTTTTCTTTCTCTTTTCTTTTTGCAGTTGAACTTTTGAAGTGGTTGGTATCTGATGCTGTTTCTTGTTATTCCTCACTTAGAATTGAACTCCTTATATGCTATTTAGGTATCCTTAATAAAGTCCAAATGATAAAAGATATTTTAATCATTGGGCATAGATATGTTATAGTCAATTGCTTATTCAGGTTCAAAAGTGAATTGTACACAGATCCATCTAGAGCTGTGAATAGCTCATGGACAGTAAATCCCCAGAGAGAACATAAAAAGTAAAGAGTTTAAAGACTAAAAACTCTCACCTGTTTGTTGGTTAACATATAGTATACATATTAAATGAGTATTGTTTATCAAGCTTTATTTTGCACACAGGAGATGGTCAAACAATAAAAGTTTGACCTCATGGAATTTGTATATTTTAAAAAGAGACGGATATGAATCACCCACACATTAGGATAGTTTCTTGTCCTTACGAGTGCTAAGACTAAAAATACAAGGTGAAGAGAAGCTGATGAGGGATTTCACTTTTATCTATAGTGTTATCAGGAAAATCCAAGCCACACATGGTGAGAAGGAGGCAGCAGTGACAGTATCTTGAAGAGTGTGCTAGGCAGAAGGAACAGAACAGGAACAGACCCTGGTTAATGATGGACCTGAAGTTCTGTAAGATTACAAAGACCACAGCTTCAGCACTATAACCTTTCACCTGTTTCACTTTTGAATCATTAAGGTTTCTAGGTTACATTTACTCATTAAGCTATAATATTCAAAATTAACTTACTTAGAGCTGGATGATCTATAAAATTATAACCTATGAAAGCTCCTTATAATCATGTTCTGAAATACTCAGGACTCTGTGTGATATCCATTTTTTAAAAAAATTGATAAATTGTCCTTTTCTATGCAGCTTTTGATATGTTATGGAAGTTCAGGATATTTTGCTATATTGCTGGAAAGGATGTAAAGAAGAAAACCATAAGCAATGAACACTAGCTGCCTATCTGTATCCCTATAGGGGGCCTTATTTTGTCGATTTTTCACAACTGTGCAGTTACATTGTTTTGCCTGTTTCATATTAAGGAAGCTGGTATTCAGAGAGAGTACGACCAAGTTAAGAATTAGGAGGGGCAAACATGTGGAGAAGCGCATTCAACAACACTACTCCAAAGCAGGTGGTCTCTCATTTACATTACTGCGGGTGGGGGGGGGGGAGGGGCGCAGGGGAGGATGTGGAGGGAGAAAAGGCACTCATGTCCCAATCCTCAGTAAGTTTCTCTTGTCTATTCCTAATGATGCATTGTTTATTCTTCTACTTTTGTGACTGGATCCTTCTTTTTCAGGCTTTTTCTTTTAAGGAATTTAGAAGCTACACTATGAATGTGACATTTACCAAAAAGAGAAGTGCCAGGCCAGTTGAGAGTAAGCTTACAAAGTGTATATGGATTTCAAATTCAAATTTTTTCAATTCTCACACACAAAAATCTGGCTTTTGAAAATAGTAATTTCTAAAGAGTGAGACATCCTTGCTTTATGTGCAATTGGATTTTTAAATTTATCCAAATTCAATATTTTGCTGAATTATTTGAAAGTATTAAAACAAAATAAAAAATATTTTTTTTCCTTAATGCATTTCAGAGAAGTTCAGGACTTCAAGTATATCTTTATTTTTAAAAGCAGATGGGCTAAACTGAATATGTTTAAACATTGACTACTTAAATATAACACATATCAAATAAGTGTTTAATATGCTCAATGAATAAACAAATAAAACTAAATAAAAAGCTATAGAGATGTAATAAATCATACCCTTTTATATTTAATGCCAAACTTGGAATTTGAATTGCCAGTTAAGGACATTAGTGAATGTCAATACAGCGATATTTTAATGACTCCAATATAATCCCATAGCAATCAATTTATATCAGAATGAGTTTATTGTAAAGTGCCAAAGGTGCAAAAGATGCTTGCTTTGCATTACAAAGTTACCGTTCCTTAACAGAATAATGCCTAGTCCAAATTTAACTGTATAATTACCCAATTTGCATTTATTACAGAAATGTAATAAGTGAGAACAGAGCCCTTTGGAATATGACTTGAGAATTAACAGTTCACTTAGATAAATTGTTTTACATTAACTTTTGAATGCACAAGTACATTAGTGATACTAACAAGTTAGAACAAAAATAACAAAACCCAACAACAACAAAGTAACCTGAAGTTTATTTGACAGAAAGCCAATTTCATACGTGGCATATGTAGAAAAATTAGCAATCTTTGGTAGAGAAGTCCTTTTTCCAGTGAGTTAAATAAGAATATAAGCTTCAGTTCCTCTATTTTGACATAGGTTTTCCTATGTTAAAGCAGGAGAAAGGCATCTACTGTATTTTAATTTTGTACATACATAAGTAAAGATAAAGTAAATGAATTCAAGAAATGTGCTTGATCCAATATTATTCCAAAAGAATATGTGTACCCCCTTTCATCATACTGAAAGCAAAAGGCATGAAAAATTACACTTAATGTCAAATACTCCTCTTTTATATAATGACTGGTTTGCTTTAATGGGGCTTTTTAAAACAATGGTACTGCCAAAAGAAGATTCTTCTCAATAACACTTTGTAAGCGGGCATTTTCCCGCCACTGTGTGGTAGCGTTGGAAACACTTTCCTTTGTGCAGGGGTACATTACAAAACTTGCACATGTACCACGTTTCACAGTGTAGTTTATGAGTGGCACACACATGACAACGACGTAAAGCATTTTTATTTTTGTCGGTTCCAACTAGAGATTCCAAGGTATGTTTCCTCATGTCCATTGACAGTCTTCCTGGTGGATCTGATTTTACTCGTTTCCTGCAAAAAATGTTTGACAACAAAGGCAGGTGCTATAGCTGAGTTCTGAGCTGAGCTTAGAGGTGATTTAGAGTCCAAATAAGTAAGAGGGTTGTCTAATATTTTGTGACAATAAAGGGATCAACAGCAAATATTAAAGTTGATTAGGAATTATGAAAATAATAGAGGCCCAGTGCATGAAATTCATGCACTCGGTGTGGGGAGGTCCCTCGGCCCGGCCTGTGCTCTCTCGCAGTCTAGGAGCTCTCAGGGGATGTCTGCCTGCCTGCTTGCTGTTCCTTAGCGCTGCTGCAGAAATGGGAGAGTCTCCTGCCACCACCACCCTGCTCACCAGCTGTGAGCCCAGCTTCTGGCTGAGTGGCACTCGCCCTGTGGGAGCTCACTGACCACCAGGGGTCAGCTCCTACATTGAGCATCTTCCCCCTGGTGGTCAGTGTGCATCATAGCAACTGGTTGTTCCACGTTTGGTCAATTTTCACATTAGCCTTTTATTATATAGGATGGTAGTAAATATGGTAGATTTCAGAAAGAAGACATTCAGCTCCTCCCAGCAAGAAGCAGTCCCCTTTCCCACCCTTTGCATCCGGGCTGGCTTTGTTAGTTGATTTGATCAGTAGAATATAGCATCAATGACATTGTATCAGTTCAGAGCACACGAGTCAAGAGGTTTCACAGATTTGCTTCATGCCCTACAATGTTATTGCTATGTGACCCCAAATGGTCTGTGATGCGTCCCAGCTATCTCCATCACTTCAGTAGGAAGCTTGCTGTTGCCAGCATATGAAAGTGACCTAGAAGGAGTGATTCACCAGTAAAACTTCAAAATGTTTGCAAAGGAGTAATACATTGGTATCTGCTAAGCTGAGACCAGAAAAAAAGTAGCAGAATTATTAATTATCTAGCCAAATATTTTTTAAGATACTAAGGAGTCATAAAGAAATACAAAATCTGAACCCTCCAATAACAAGTAAGCAGATTGAATCAGTAATTAAAACTCCCCTAACAAAGAGAAACCTGAGATGTATAGTTTCCGTGGTGAATTCAACCACACAGTTAAATAATTAATGCTGATCCTTCTCAAATTCTTCCAAAAATTTGTAAAGGGGGGAATACTTCTATTCTCATTTTATGAGGGCACATACCTAACACCAAAGCCAGATTAAAATACTACTAGAAAAGTATAGACCAATATCTCTAATTAATATAAATGCAAACATTTTTCCACAGAATATTAGCAAACCGAATTGGACAGAACATTAAAAGAACTGTACACAATGAACAATGCATCTCTATGATCTAAGGTTTGTTTAACACGTACAGATCAGTAAATGTGATACCTTACATTAATGGAACGAAAGACAAAACTCGGATGATCATCTCAATAGGTGCAGAAAATCATTTGACGAATTTAAATATTTTCTTAAAGAACACTTTCAACAAATTGGGTGTAGAAGATGAATTTAAATATTTTCTTGATTGGATTGTTTGTCTT